>OZ007556.1:194150880-194378864 GCA_963931855.1 Philhelius festivus | reverse complement strand
GTAACCGGTACATTTATTTATTTCAATACGTTAATGCTAACGTTAAACTTACAATATTTCTTAAAATCTAAAATTTATCTATAAACAGAGTTTCATCGATTTTGAGCATAGAAATTATTTTTAAAGAGTTCAGATTTGAGATTTACATTTGTAGATTCAATAAGAAAAGAGAATTTATTAAAAATATTTATTAACTGGTTAAGAGGACTATAAGCGTCATAGTTTGATCTGCTAAAAATAGTACAAATTGGTAAATTTCTTCTTAAACTAGAACGACTTGTATTGAAATTTAATCGACAAAGAACCGATGAAGATGAAATAGATCCATTCATTACTCCAGTTATGAAACAGAACTGCAAATATTCTCTGTGAACAGAAAGAGATGGAAGGCTTATCAACTGAAGTCTATGAGTGTATGGGGGTAATAAAACTCTATCTGACCAATGGAAAAATGGCAGGGCAAATCTTAAAAATCTTCTTTGAATATTTTCTATTCTATTTATGTGTACAGAGTAGAGTAGTATGGTGCCCATACTACACACCCATACTCAAGAATTGGCCTAATAAAAGAAACATAAAGAATTTTTATAACATATGGATCACGGAACTCACGAGAAAATCTTTTTACAAAACCAAGTATTTTGTTTGCTTTCTTTACAATATAGTTATAATGATCAGTGAATGATAACTTTGAGTCTAATAAGATTCCGAGATCGGAGAAACTATACACTATACATAAATGTGACGAATTCAACAGGTAGTCAAAAATAAATAAACTACGTTTGCGTGTAAAACACATAGTCTTACACTTGTCAATATTTAAAAACAAACAGTTATTATTGCACCATTCATAAAATCTCCGAAGGTCGTCTTGTACTTGTAGTTGTTCACAATCCGCAATGGAGTTAATTGTTCGAAAAATTTTCACGTCGTCAGCATAGATTAAAGCCATAGAATGTTTTAATATAGAGGGAAGATCGTTAATAAATAAAACAAATAGCAAAGGGCCAAGATGACTCCCTTGAGGTACACCATAATTAACTTTAAATTGGCACGAACGGTTATTTCTGAATATTACACTATAAAATCTATCTTTAAGGTATGAAGATATCCACAAAACAAAACAATGGTTAAATCCAATATTCCTTAATTTATCTAATAGTATTTTGTGACTTAATTTGTCAAAGGCTTTACTAAAGTCAGCAAAGATGCAATCTACTTGAGAGTGTTTTTCAAACGCATCTAGACTAAAGGTAGAGAATTGTAATAAATTTGTGACCGTCGATTTTTTCTTTACAAAATCATGTTGATTTTAACATATAACGGATGAACAATTAAAAGCAAGTATGTCACAAACCAGAGATTCGAAAAGTTTGGGGATAGCTGATAGTTTCGCAATAGGACGATAGTTTGTTATTAAATTCTTTAGGCCTTTTTTATGAATTGGCGTTAAATATGAATTTTTCCAAAGAGCAGTAAATTTCGAACTTCTAATCGACTCGTTAAAAAGAACATATAACGGATAAGATAGGTAAGACATACATTTTTTTAATATAAATGATGGAACACCGTCCGGGCCAGGACTAAAACATTCATCAAGTTTCAAAATATTGTCGTGTATAGAAGCTTCTGTAATCGAAAAATTTATAAAATTAAGATGAGTGTATTGTTGAGTATAAGAAGGAATGGAAGAAGAAGTATTCGAAGAAAAGTCTTCAAAGGCACTCTTAAAATAATCAGCAAACATATTAGATATCGTTTCTGGATCATGACTTGAAGAATTTTGATAGTTCATAACAACTGGGTAACCATCAGATTTCCTTTTATTATTGACATACTTCCAAAATTTCTGTGGATCATCTTTAAGCTCACATTCAGTGTTTGAAATAAAATCAGAGTAAAGTAGATTTGAATAGTTTTTAAAGTCGATTTGCAGTTCTTGATATTCACGAAATGTCTCTTCAGTCTTCGATAGATTAAATTTCAACCAGGCTTTATTTCTTTTATTTTTCAATTTTTTGATATGCGAATCGAACAATGGCGGGTTATTATTTAAATATTTTGCTTTGCGAAATGGGATGGTATCTAAAAAATAATCAAACAAAATTTCATTATAGGGAGCTTGCGATGTAGTTCCATACAAACTTAAGGTAAGCACAGACATTTTATATACAAAGCTTTTTGCGAAGTACATGCTAGTAAAATTTTTGTTTCATTGATTGAAATGCAAGAAAAAGTACCTCCATTCCGGTAGGTGTCATTTTCTAAAACATTGAATTAAAATAGATACGAAAATATTGTAAAAAAAAAAGAAACAAAACTTTTTGAATTACTAAACCAAGTTATATCAATTTATTAATAGTTTTTGTAAAAACTTAAAAAATTATTTATTTTTATTATATTCATATTAATTGAAAAACATATTGCTCTAGTTCAACTCAAATTTTTATCTTTTAAGTTCCAAGTGGATAGTCTCGCAGTGAAAAACTCAACTATATTTTCAATTCCTAAAATCTCTTCTTTCAAAATATGAAATTCTTTTTAAAACTTACTTTTATCTATCATTATTTCAAATACCTTCTGTTGAATATTTTATCCCCTTTTTGAAATAAATTTTACGACCGACTGTGGATGTACATAGGTATAACACTTGAAGCATATTTCTATAGGCTTTTTTTTTGCGTTTATAGACATATAAATATTAAAAGCTTTTTATTTCGTTATTTGAATATATGAAGCTGCGTCGGTATACTTTTATTCTGATTTTTATCCTCGAACATTTTGTATATTAACATGCGATTTAAAGGCACAGGTAACAAGGGAAGTTATGGATTCACACCAGAATTTTAAGATAGGTTTGAATTAAATATGTGTCTTTGTGGGAAAATACCCCGATATAATTTTGCAATAATAAGGCTTGTTTATGTTTATTGCAAATCGGATCTGTTAAATGTATAACCGATTCTAGTTAAGCATTCGTGTTTTTCCCTAAGTTCCATTCATATTGCAGATTCTTAAATATATGTATCTACCTATAAGTATAATAAAAAAAAATTTTGTATCAACAAAAAAAAAAAAACAAAATGTACGACGTGTGCCACATGTGCCACGAAATTTAGGAAATGAAAATGACCAACTGTCAAACGATGTAATAACTAACTGAACTGACAATAGAAGCAAAGTATTGCCTCCCAGTAGCTCAGTATTGGGATGGGTTCGCAATTGGTGGGTGTTAAAAGGGGCGTTTTTTTGGGATTCTTAATACAGTAAGGTGACAAGTTCCCAATAAAACGCATCCGTAGCCTGGTTTTTATATTTTTCAGTTGGCAACTACGAGTATTGAATACACCTTTCAATATAATTTTGAAAAAAATACAAATAGAATATAGTTTTTTTTTAAAATTAAAAAAAAAATTAAAAATTAAATACAACCAAAAACTCAATTATCTCAATTAACTCAATAATATTCAAGGTATGGTAAGAACATTTAAAGAAAGTTAAATTTTATAAAAAAGCTCATGTAATATTGACAGGCTTTGCCTGAAAATGAGTTCTTATCCATTTTTACTTGCGATATAGGTACTATAGGGCAAGTTCTGCATTTGGAAAAAAAATCGAACTCGAGATTTTGATCAAAGTTGACATTACGATGATAGCGAAGACGAAAAAAGTGGGTCCGACAATTCCGTCTGTCTGTCTGTATGTCTGTATGTCTGTATGTCTGTACCTCGAACTACAGCCTAAACTATCGGAGGTATTTTCTTCAAACTCGGTAGTTAAGGGTCTTCGGTGATTCCCTAGAGGAGAAATTGAAATTTTTTTTTTAGCTCCAAAACTAAGGGTACCCCCCGTACACCCGTAATACAAAATCTTATTTATCTCGAAAACGGCTCTAACGATTTTGATAAAAAAAATTAAGTGTGATATTATGGACATGGACTATATTTTGGTGAAAAAAAATTTGGGGAGAAATGTTATTAGGGGTACCTGTCATAGAACGGTTTTTTTGATTTTCGAATTTCTCACCAACGGCTCTACCGATTTTAACCAAAATTTTTATGCAGGAGCTGCTTTGCATTTGAAAAAATATAAACTAAAAATTTTTTCGAAAAAATAGTTTTTGGATTTTTAAAAAAATAATACAATTTTTTTTTTGAAAATTCAATATCTTGAAAACCGATACACGATTAAATTTTTAAATTACGTTTTAAAATGTATTTTATTAAATACTATCAATTTGCATATCAATTTTTTTTATAAAAATTTTAAGGAAAATTTAGTACACAAAAAACATGTTTCAGTGTGTCTGTATGTCTGTATCTCTCACTACAGCCTAAACCCCTGGACCTATTTCTTTCAATCTCGGTAGTTAAGGGTCTTCGGTGATTCCCTAGAGGAGAAATTGAAATTTTTTTTTTAGCTCCAAAACTAAGGGTACCCCCCATACACCCGTAATGCAAAATCTTATTTATCTCGAAAACGGCTCTAACGATTTTGATAAAAAAAAATTAGGTGTGATATTATGGACATGGACTACATTTTGGTCAACAAAAATTTTGGGGCAAAATCTTATTAGCGGTACCTGCCATAGACCCGTTTTTTGATTTTCGACTTTCTCATTAACGGCTCTAAGGATTTTAACCCAAAATTTTTACCAGGAGTCCCCTTAAGTTTAAAATAATATTGTATATAAAAATATTCTAAAAAATATTTATTGGATTTTTAAAAAAAAATTTAAATCAATATCTTCAAAACCTATGAACGATTATTTTTTGAAATTATTTCCTAAAACCAATATTATTAAATACTTAAAATTCGCATCCCACATTTTTTTCTTGAAAAATTTTAAAGAAATTTCTTATATAAAAAATTTATTTAATAATAAAATGATTTTTTAAGGTTTATTTGCATAAATTCATACTTTTCCGGAAACCAGACGGCAATTTTATGCATTTGAACATTATTATCTCATTAAATCCATGTTTTATATTTATAAAATGTATCTTAAATTCCAAAGTACTTTTACATAAGAGCAAGTTCGTGCGATCCAGTCGTGCATTTTATTTTCCTTGCAGCACTCACAATCACCAGCAAAATATATACAAACTGAAGAATAGGGGTATGTTCGTTAATGGTCAAAGTAAAATATGGTCGATTGTATTTTCGCCTCAGGTCTTGTATCACTTGAATTGAAATGGCTTTGAGATTACAGCTGAAAAATAGGCTAAGTGTATTCATTTGACTTCCAAAAAGCAAATAAATTGAATAAACATAGGCACCTTCTACAAGATCCAAAACGCACAAAAAAAGGGCAACAAGCATTTTCCGTCAAGTTGATTCTTTGACACAGTTTTTTTTTTTACAAATTTCGTCTATTTTTGGAAGCAAATAGATACATACATGTGTAGGTACTGACATTTCGTGTAATTATTTGGGTGGAAAAAAATACTCTCCCACACAATGCGACGTCACTATTTTGAACCTTTTGATAAAAGCTTTCTCAACAGCGAAAATTTCGTTGTCGTTTTGAAGATTTGACGCTGGCTTGGGAACCCTTTAGCCAAAAAGATCAAAATATAAATTGATTTAAAAAATGAAAAAGAAATAAAATAAAAAAGTTATTTAACTTTCATAATATAAATCGAAAAATGGTCTTTTTTTTTTTTATAATTTACTCGCGCTCAAGGGATTATGATTACCCTTTAAATGTTTCAACACAGCGCGGGCGTGAAGCCACGGAAGAGAAAGAAGGATAGGAAAGATGTGTGACACGATGTTGAGACTGAAGGTGGTTGTCTCAGATGTTTTATCTCCAGGGATGGCGGCTGAACTAAAGCGGAGAACTGCCGTGTCTTATTTCTATGTCCCTTATAATTCGCGTTATTTTTTATTCGTATTCATCCTTGTTGGGCATACTAGTTCAACTCAATCACATGTTGTTAGTGTTATGTCTAAACAACATGTAATGAGTAAACTCGTAACCCATTGATGACAGTTTTAGAAGGTTTTAATGGAATTAAAGAAGACATAGACGACGGCAGGGATCGAACCTGTGATAATGAGGTTGACAGGCGAACACACAACCATCGTGCCACGGCCACCCCCAAGTCTTAGGCTTATAGTTGTAAAAACACGGTTCAACTTTTAATCCGTGGCTCAGCAATTTTAATTCAACAATTTTGGTTGATAACCCAAGGTACAACAATGATTCAAGCATATAATTGATTATTTACACATACTTGAAACATCGTTTGACCTCAGTTAAATCACTGAAATTGTTGAACCACGAATCAGGTTTGTAGAACTGATTGATTGATTGATTATCAATCAAACTAGCCAAATTTTATTGAATTGAAATATCTCTCAAAATTTTTTAGTTCAATTTGAGAGTTCAAGTGAGTTTCACATGATGAGTGTAGTCTTTAAACACACAGTAGCGACTCAGTAAAGTATATCCAAGTGGTTTCAACATCTAAAAATGAAATCCCAAAAAATGCATTCGATACTCGAATAAACGTCAAATCTTTATCTTTTATCAGTAGCAGGATTTCACTTTACCTTTTATCGGCAGCGATACTGTTGCCAATGTTGTTATTGTAGTTCGTAAAAAATTCCACTGTGCTACGGATATCTTTCACTAAAAAACACGCCTAACAATAGAATTCTACAAATCAAGAATAACAACTGCAAGTAAAATACAATGCAAGACTCGGTCGCACAAACTTGCTTTTATGTAAAAGACTAAGAATTTCAAAAATGAATGTTGATAGAGAAAAACCGTTTTTGAGAAAAATGCGATTTTCGAAAATCATTTTTTAACATTTGTATGGTGGCTACCATTATTTTTAGGTAAAATAAACATTTTTTCTTATATCTTGTAGATGATATTGAGAAACTCTCAATTGTTAAGTTTTAAAAAAAATTGAGCATGGGGCTTTCGAAATATTGAGATTTGAAACAAAAATTTTGAATTTTTTTTTTAAATCCAAAACAAAAAAAAATTGAAAATCTGAATACATAGTAATATTCAAACTTTTGAGGAGCTTTAGCAAACAAAAATTGATCAAAATCGGTTGTGCCATTTTTGATAAAATCAAAAAAAAAAAACAAAATTGCTTCGAAGGGAAGTACCAAAAACAACCATTCTTTGGAATTTTTCTTTTTCAACCGTTACCTATCTTAAACTAAATTAAATTTTTGGAATTTTTCTTAAATAAATCTGTGAGACAGTTTTTGAGAAAAATAAATTCGTATGGTAAGTACCGTTATTTTTGGTTTTAGAAAAAAAGAGAAAAAAAAAACTTGTGGGTGGAAAAATTAAAAATGATATCTGCCAAGTTTGAAGAAAATTGGCTGAGCCGTTAAGGCTGCAGTTGAACAGACAGACAAATTGGATTGCGAGATTGACACTTTTTTCGTATCCTATAAGTCGCAAGTAAAAAGGAACTATGAGTACAGGATGTACCTATACTGAAAGTGGGCGTGAGTGAATTTTTGTGCTTAAAGTAATAAAATGTCAAAACTATGGCAATTATAACTTAAAATAATAAGTCAGTGAACTGGATGCAATAAACCAAGATCAGATTTTTTTTTGATATAACCAACAAGTGGATTTTAAGACTGGATTATTGGAGAAACCTTTGAGTCGGAGCCCAGGATTAAAACCCAAACAGTAAAAAGCGAATAATAACATATTTAACTTTGCTTACGGGAGAACGTTAATCCGAAAGCAAACAAAAGCACATTGGCAGTCAACGAAAGAAATATGTAGATTAACTCAAGTTATCATTTTCTACCAACTAGGATAACTATTCAAATTTAACACCAAAATTAAAAAAAAAATATTTTTAATAATTTTTTTTTCAACAAATTCCATACTCTTAATTTCTTTTTTTTTCCTCGCTGCCTCTTTTTCTCTATCGCCTTAATTTTCTTCTCAGTTTCCTCCAATTTTCCTGTACACCTCAAATGACCATTCTTTGCACAAAAAATTCTGAAAAATTTTTCCTCGATTTCTCAATAACTTCCTTCTATTAAATTTTTTGTTTCTCCAATTTTTGATTGAATTGCATTATATGACTTGTTGCTTTAGATCGCTCTCTCAAAAGTGAACTTTCCTTTCTAAGAACCAATCTCTGGTTTGGCCATTTCAATCATTATATTTATACAACCAGCTATTCGTTTTCGTGATCATCAGTCCCGGGATAACGGCCTCCTGGAAAGTTACGCGCTCTCCTCGAAAACCTCCGTTGTGGACTCTCACTCACTCTCACAGACAAGGATTCAGCAAAACTTGGCGAATTTTTTTCTCTAGAAAATTCGAAGTCCGAATTGATCTTTCCGATACCAAAAATTAAATTCTTTCCTTCTTTCGGTTCCGGAAACTGTTGTACTAACGATTTATAAAAAAGATAAGATTTTAAGAATTAAGAATCGCTAGCTATTTTGCTAATAATAAAATATTGTAATATTTTTCCAAGGTTCGTTAAATAAAACTTATTACTCTTTCTAATATTTCTTCTTTATTTTTACTTTCCAAATCACAACAATAAATCTCAATTTATAATCAACTCAAATACTTTATTCAAATTAAAATCACACTTGTTTTACACAATCCAATAAGCAGAGTTTTGCACACTTCCGTAATCAAAAATCAACTATCTCTCGCTCACCGTGAACACTCCCTTATATACTCCAATTAGTTGTTCTCGAAAGTTCTTGTCTTGGAATGTTCTAGATGTTTGGAATAAGGGGAAATACATTTGACATTGGAAAAGAGCTTTTTGTTTCTTCCATAAATTAGATATGCAGTTTTCCAACAGATGGCGCTGTAGTAGTATAAAGCTCTGTTCACAACATTGCCCCCTTCTTAAGATTGTTCGTCCCGAACAATTCTATCTCCAGATTCGCCACTGTATCGGTGCAGTCGATCGCTATGCACAACTTTTAACTTTCCTCGTGACCCTCTTTGAATTCGGTAAACGACATCATTGATTTTCGTGACGACAGTATAAGGGCCTTCCCAGTTTTGTTGAAGTTTCGGCGACAATCCCTTTTGACGGTGTGGATTATACAGCCATGCACGATCTCCTACTTGGAATCCTGTCGTGTTTGCTCTTGTGTCGTACCTTGTCTTCATTCGATCGCTGTAAGCGCTCATTCTAGTCCTGGTCCTTTCGTGGATGTCGTTTAGCCTCTCTTTTAGGTCACTCACGTAATCCCCAATTTCCTGAGACTCTTCTGATGGGTGTCCAAACCTTATCTCACTAGGCAGCCGTATGCTTCTTCCGAACAGGATTTCAGATGGTGTTTGTCCTGTTGAGCTATGTATTGCACTTCGGTAGGCCATCAAAAATAGTGGTATGTGCCTATCCCAGTTTCTTTGATAGTCGCCTACGACTTTAGTGAGGTGCTCTTTTAAGGTCCTGTTGAATCTCTCGACCATTCCATCAGATTGGGGGTGAAGTGGTGTGGTTCTCGTTTTCTTAATGCCAAGGAACGCGCTCACCTCTTGGAATATATTTGACTCAAAGTTCCTTCCTTGGTCAGAATGGAGCTCCATAGGCACACCGAACCTGCTTACCCAGTTAGACACAATCTGGTCAGCCACGGTCTTGGCCTCAGGCCATTTGCTGAAGTAATCCATTACCACTAGAATGTATTTGTTTCCAGCATTCGTTTCCGGAAATGGGCCAGCCACATCAACAGCAATCCTTTCAAACGGTGAGCCGACATTATATTGCATCATTTTTCCTTGCAGTTTTCTACCAGGTCCTTTGGTTGCAGCACAAGCGTCACAATCTCGGCACCACTTTTCAACGTCGTCTCTTGCATGCAACCAGTAGAAACGTTGCCTCACCTTTTCTAAAGTCTTATTGACTCCCAAATGGCCTCCTGCAGGTCCATCATGCATCTCTCGAAGAACCTCTTTGATTTTCGATTGAGGTAACACAAGCTGCATCACATAGGATTTACCATCAGCGGACTCCCATTTTCGCCGAAGAACACCTTCTTGCACATGAAGTGAGTCCCATTGTGCCCAATAGGCCTTTAAGACTGGACTCCTATCGGAGATGTCATTCCATGCGGGTTTTTCTTCATGTTCCTTCCATGCCAGAAGAGGTTCAATATCGGGGTCTTCTTGTTGAGCAGATCTTATTTCTTCATTGCTCCATCCACAAATGGGGTCAGCCCTTATTCGCAGAATGTTGATGGATTCCTTTTCTTCTTGTCGCCTGCAATGCTTGCAATCTATTTTACAAGGTCTTCGGGATAGTGCGTCGGCATTCGAGTGCAGCTTTCCCCTTCGGTGTTGAATTTCGTAATCGTAAGTCTGCAGTCTTTCTATCCACCTTGCGACTTGTCCTTCTGGGTTCTTAAAGTTCAACAACCAGTTAAGAGCACCATGATCGGTTCGTAGAAGAAACATCTGTCCATAGATTTATTTGTGAAAGTGTTTCGTTGCCAAGATGAGTGCCAAGAGTTCTCTTCTGGTCACACAGTAGTTTCTTTCGGTCTTCGACAGTACTTTGCTGAAATAGGCGACAACCTTTTTTTCGCCATTGTGCACTTGTGACAGAACAGCGCCGACTCCCACGTTGCTTGCGTCAGCATCGATGATAAAAGGCTTGCCTGGAGTCGGATAGATCAGCACCGGAGCATTGCATAGACGGTATTTCAGTTCTTGGAAGGCTTTTTCACACTCACCTGACCATCTAAACTGCCTGTTCTTTTCCGTAAGCTGATGCAAACTCTTCGCAATTCCGGCAAAGTCCTTAACAAAACGTCTATAATAAGTAGCAAGACCAAGAAAACTTCGTAGTTGATGTTTGTCCTGGGGTGTTGGCCAATTTTTGACGGTGTCAACTTTTTCAGGATCGGTCTTGACTCCTTGGGACGAGATGATATGTCCCAAATACTTTACTTCAGTCTGGAACAGTGCACATTTTTCTGGGTTCAGTTTAAGGTTAGCCTCTCGAAGTCTCTGGAACACACCCTTTAGGTTCTTGCAGTGTTGGTCGTATGTTTTTCCGTAAACGATAACATCATCCAAGTAGACAAGACAAGTTTTCCACGTCAGACCTTGAAGGACGCACTCCATCAAACGCTCAAATGTTGCCGGAGCGTTGCAAAGACCAAACGGCATCACCTTAAACTGCCAGAGCCCATTACCTGTGGAGAACGCTGTCTTTTCTCGATCTTCAGGGTGAGTTTCAACTTGCCAATATCCACTTTTCAAGTCCAGTGTTGAAAACCAGTGTGCTCCTTCCATCGCATCTAAGGTGTCACTAATTCTTGGCAGGGGGTAGCTGTCTTTCTTGGTTACGTCATTCAACCTTCGGTAGTCAACACAAAACCGTGTACTTCCGTCCTTCTTTTTGACTAGGACCACTGGTGACGCCCAAGGACTCTTGGAGTTTTCAATCAAACCATCCTTCTTCATGGTGGTAATCATTTCCTCAGCTTCACCTTGTTTGGCCAGTGGCAGACGTCTTGCGGGCTGACGAATGGGTCTTGCATCTCCGGTATTTATTCGATGCTGCACCATTTGTGTCCTTCCATATTTTCCGTTTGGTGAAGCGAAAATGTCAGCATACTCGTTCAGAAGGCTTTCTGCCATTTTAACCTGATGTTGGTCTAGGTTAGATGAATGGAGTATGTTTGCCTTGATGGTATTGAGCTCCTTAGGGTCTAATGTCTTTTTCGGTGTTTCAGCGTCAATTTGTGTTATGGCTGCGACAGATACGCACTTACCGATAACTTCTCCTTTCGTCAACTTAACATCGTACGGTTTGGTGTTGAGTATCCGTACGGGGACCATATTGTTCTTAGGAGCCACAAGTGATTTCCCAATGATGACGTTTTGGGAAGAACAATCTGGGTCTGGTTCCACCATTAGGTATCGATGGCATTCACACTCACCTTCTAATTCTGTCCAAACAAATACCTCAGAAGAAGTAGGAATAATCACATCTTCCTTGATGACAGTCCTTAGAGTTGTTGTTCCTTCGTGCCCATAGATCATTGGAATCTCTGTATTCTGGTATTTGAGTACCTGGTTGCCGATATCCAAAACTACACGATGTTCTTTCATGAAGTCCATTCCGATGATGCACTCGTCACATATATCTGTCACCAAAAATTTGTGTGAGAATTCTAGACCTGCAATTCGAATTCCAAGTCGGACTTCACCATAAATCCTAGCTGCTTCTCCTGTGGCAGTTCTTAGACGGTAGCTATTAGTGTTATGTAGCCAATTCAGGTGTACTAGGTCTTGACGCACAATGGAGGCTGTGGCACCGGTGTCGATTGTGACCACACGTTTGTTGCCATTTAAAGTTGCCTCGATAGTCAGACTTCTATTGTCTCGCTTAGTTTGAGAGACCTGGATGGTGTTTCTGGGGCCATCGATACCAGAAACCAGCTTCTGCCCCTCGAAGTTGGTTCTTACTCGTTTCCCTGCTGGGAAACTGTTCGGGAAGTAACACTGGTGTTATTGTTACCTTGTTCTGAGTTTAAAACTCCGTGTCCACAATGTTGACAAGCTCTTCTTGGTGGTAATCGACATTGACGCTGTAAATGTCCAGTTTTGTTGCAATTCCAGCATTTTGCAAGTCCGTTTCGTTGGTTCCTTTGGACATCAGTTCTTTGACATGAGCATTCTTCGACGATGGCTTCTCTAAGTCGATGTACTCCGTGAGAAGCTTGCTCAGCTGCTTCCATTGTCAAGGCAAACGCTAATGTTTCCGAAAGAGTTCGTTTTTCAGCAGTTCGCACGGCCCTTTGAAGATGTATGTCAGAAATGGCGCGAACAAATGCCTCAACTGCGAACTGGTTACAAATTTCCTCTCCAACATCTGGATATGCAAGATGAACAAGCCTTTCAATGTCCGCTTGCAGTTGTTGTAGAGTTTCGCCCCTCTTCTGAACTCTGGAATTGAGTTGCACTTTGAAGACTTCTTTCATGTGGCTGTTACCAAAGCGTTTGTCTATAGCCAAAACCAAGGAATTGAAGTCGCCGCTCTTATCTGCTGGTATGGTTTGCAACAACTCAGCAGCTGCTCCTCTAAGAGCAAGGGTTAAGGCTATATACTTGTCAGCCTCATCCCAGCCATTTGTTGTGGAAGCTGCCTCAAATTGCTTCTTGTATATTGACCAAGAAGTTTGTCCATCAAAGGTAGGAGGTTGCATCTCTTTTTTTCTCAAAGTTTCCCCAGAACTTTTCCCAATCTTTATGTTTCGAACACGGTCTAACTCTTTTGAAAACGTCTCCATTTTGTTGTCGACTTGATTCCCTAGCAATGAAACACGTTCATCTAACTCTTTTGAAAACGTCTCGATTTTGTTGTCGACTTTATCCTCCAGCAATGAAACACGTTCATCAAGTGCAGATACATTATTCTCGATGTTAACAAGCTTGCCTTCTAGCATGTTTTTCTGCTCTTCGAGAAGGTCTTTTTGTTCGCTATGCTGTTTCTCAAGGCGTTCGAGAATATTCTTTTGTTCATTTTTCTGCTCATTGAAACGTTCGGTTTGTTCATTTCGTTGCTCTTCGAGACGTTCGAGAACATTCTTTTGTTCATTTCGTTGCTCTTCGAGACGTTCGAGAACATTCTTTTGTTCGTTTTTCTGTTCATTGAAACGTTCCTTTTGTTCATTTCGTTGCTCTTCGAAACGTTGAAGCAGAAGACTAATCATATTTGAAACATCTACATTTTTACTTACGTCTGCTTCCTCAGCGTCAGCTTCAAAGACGAAAATGTCCGGGTCTTCATTTTGTTGTTTCAAATATTCGGCCAAACGCAGAACAAGCTCATTTTTCGATCCTGCTCTAGAAAGTTCTCGCTTGCCCAATTCACTTTTCAGCTCATTACAGTTGAGCTCTTTCAGCAACTTGCTCATTTTTTTTTTTTTTTTCGCACACTTCACTGCACAATAAGTTTTATCCCACTTCTGACACCAATGTAATATTTTTCCAAGGTTCGTTAAATAAAACTTATTACTCTTTCTAATATTTCTTCTTTATTTTTACTTTCCAAATCACAACAATAAATCTCAATTTATAATCAACTCAAATACTTTATTCAAATTAAAATCACACTTGTTTTACACAATCCAATAAGCAGAGTTTTGCACACTTCCGTAATCAAAAATCAACTATCTCTCGCTCACCGTGAACACTCCCTTATATACTCCAATTAGTTGTTCTCGAAAGTTCTTGTCTTGGAATGTTCTAGATGTTTGGAATAAGGGGAAATACATTTGACATTGGAAAAGAGTTTTTGTTTCTTCCATAAATTAGATATGCAGTTTTCCAACAAATGGCGCTGTAGTAGTATAAAGCTCTGTTCACAACAATATTAAGCTAAGTTAAGTTAAATTGAGCTTTAGCTTAGGTCAAAGTTGGAGTCCGCCTGACACACTTACTTCAGCTCATCTGCTGGCACATCAACATTATTAAAATACTAGATTTTAAAACCAAATGCTCCACTAAATTTTTTCGAGACTTTTGAATTCCTGTTTCTATTATTTTTCCACAACACTAAAAGATGATGGAAGCCAGGGGCCCTACTCTGTATTTCGTTCCGAAAGTCAACCCTATTCGAAAGGAATTTTGGAGTTACAATGGAAAGGAAGCCTAAAAATGAATTTCAGGAAAAGGAATATTTAGGTGAATGTTTTTGTGGCAAAATATACGACCTTAGCATGTTTGAACCGCAAAATTCTTCTAAATTCAACTACATATGTATGTGTTTCTGAGAGAATAGTCAGTCACACGAGTAACTTTTCAATATATTTTGAATGAGCCGAAAATTAAACCGAATAATATTTACCAAAGGTCACAAGTGACAATACATTTAAGTATATGCTCATTAGACTGGGCCAAAAAAATTGACTATTTTTTTTTTGAAAGATATATCGAGAATATCATTCAGAATGACAAAAAAAAATTTTCGTAAAAGTTTGAGCCCTTAATATCAATTTTAAGAGGGCTATCATCGCTAATTTTGATTTTTAGTCATAATTTCATGTTTTCCGTCAGAACTGACAAAACATTGAAGTAAAAAAAATTCATTTTGACTTACTTTTATATAAAATTAAATTCCCTACAAAAAAGGTCTAATTGAAAATTTTCGTCAGACAAGCCGTTTTTGAGTAATTAAGCTTAATAAATTGTTATTTTTCTTCGATTTTACTTTTTTAATTTGGAATTTTGTAACTAACGAAAAATAACAGTTTATTAAGCTTAATTACTCAAAAACGGCTTGTCTGACGAAAATTTTCAATTAGACCTTTTTTGTAGGGAATTCAATTTTATATAAAAGTAAGTCAAAATGAATTTTTTTTACTTCAATGTTTTGTCAGTTCTGACGCAAAACATGAAATTATGACTAAAAATCAAAATTAGCGATGATAGCCCTCTTAAAATTCATATTAAGGGCTCAAACTTTTACGAAATTTTTTTTTGTCATTCTGAATGATATTCTCGATATATCTTTCAAAAAAAAAAAAAATAGTCAATTTTTTTGGCCCAGTCTAATGCTCATAGTAGCTCAGCACATTGGTAGCTTCAGTGAATTAATAAACTGATCAAATTCGATTAATTCTGCAAAAAAAAAACCAAAGCAACCAAAAGAAACAACAAATAAAGTCATCAGTTTTAATATGTCTAAATGAGGACTTTAAATTTTCATACATACTCGTATTTGGGAATCCTTTGAACCTAAAGCCAGGGATTAGAGCGTAAATTATGTTCAAGTAAAACGAAACTTAAATGAAAAAGATAACAAAATGTTAAAAGTAAAGCCAATCAAACATTAACAATGATAAACAAAAATCTGTAGGAATTTAACAAAAAAAAATGAAATTATTTAAAATCACTCTATTTATTTTTATGTGGATCCCTATCTGCGTCTTTTTTCCTCTATCTGAGTATTACTTAGTCTCCTGCAAATTTCCTCACCATCATTGACACCAAGAAAGAGCAAGGAAAATAGAGAATTTAAACTTTCTATTGCACAATTCACCATTTGGTGGACCTTTTTGTAGACTTTTGGGAATTGAGGGATTTACTTTTGGCCTTCCATTCTTTTAAATCGTTTGTTATTTAAATTAATGGCTCGCAGCCGTGTTGAAAAAATAAATTGAAGTCAAAATATATATTGATATTGTGTTGTATTATTTCTGTGGCAACAAGGAAAAACGACACATACATAAGTCAGTTTTTGCTACTTTTCAGGAGAGCGATTTGGATCTTTAGTTTGCAATTACAAATCAGGTACAAGACTTAAGGACAAAGTTTAAACGCGAAAAGGACTGAAATTACTATAAGATCTTATTTGAAACTAAAACGAATTAAGTAAACTTATGTGTGCGTTTATTTGGTTTTTCACTATGGAATAAAAGCACGAGTAGAAAATAAAAATTAAAGAATTGTATATACTTATGTTGTTTTTCCAACTGTAAGCTCTGTAGATACTAACTTATGTCGTTTTTCTTTTGTCTGTAATTCCTTAACCGTTTGAGATAAAAATACGAAAAAATATGACAGACGGAATGGTTTATTGCGCATCAGATGGTATGAAAAGCTCATTTTCGACATAAGCCGACTTATGCTGTTAGTCCTTGTTGCCACAGATTTAATAAAAAAATCTAAGTGCATATTTTTTGCATTCATTATCCCTGTGTGTTTTCAAATGTTGTTTCAAACCTTCCTCGCTTTATATATAGATGGCGTGAAAGTCTCCACCCCATAACAAATAAAATGAGGCTTTCCTGCAAAATCTGCAAGGAATTTAAAAAAATTGCTGCGTTTGAATGGGTTTATCTTTGTCAACAAAACAAATTTTTTAAACACGTCTTATTATAGGCTTGAAGTTTTTATTTTTACAGTCATGAATTAAGCCCATCTAATTTAAAGAACAGAATTGAACGTGTACTGACTAATTCCAAAGTTTCAAGAGGTATTGAATGGTCTTTCGGGGTTCCTCAAAGTAGACATCTTGATCCTATACTTTTTGTATTATGAGTTCGTTTCTGTTTTTGTTGAATTCTATCTATCTGGCAACTATAATGGTGAGAACAAGAATTTTCCCTTTGAACATGCACAGCACATAGAACAAATTATGACAGAAATTAACCGTTGTAAATTTAAGTTTTGGTCATTATAAGTAATGGAACCATCTGTGTGTATAAATATCGTCTGCAAAAATATTTGTTTCTTAATACCTTACCATAGGAAAATCCGAAATAAGTAATACGAATAAGATTGGACCAAGAACCGATCCTTGAGGTACACCTGTTTTAGTATTAAACATTTCAGACGAATAATAAATGGAAAATACTTTTAAACTTTAAATACTTTAGCTTACTTTGTAAGCTAAAATTTGACATTCGTATAGAGTGGTCGATAGCAATTTATAAAGCAATTTATAAAGCACCTAACAGAGTACCAACGTCTTGAAATTATTAAAATCTTTTATTTGAATAATTGATCAATTGTAAATAAATTGTTAATTGTAAATCATTATGAGCGAAGGAGTACATTTTGACTTGGCTGGCTTTGTTAATAAACAGAATATCTCCTATTTGTGCATAAAAAACCCTCTTTTGATACCCTAAATACCACAACACCCTCTTAGAGTGGTGCGCCATTCGGCGAGTGGTGTCATTGGGCCAGATACTGCTTGCCACTATAGGAAAATGTTGCAAGACTTTCTCGGGCCCGAATTGAATCTTTTAACATGTGTTTTTTTTTTCGGCAGAATAATTTAAAAATGGGTTGATATCGACTGGCCCCCACGAACCTCTGATTTGCCGCCTCTCGATTTTTTCTTTTGGGGTTACTTGAAGGAAAAGGTCTACATCAACAAACCAACCACAGCCCCCACGCTTAAAAAACGAAGTTGTCGAATTAACAGCAGAAGTCTGCGAAATTGTTATGCAAAATGAGCTAAAAAGAGCTCGCCTTTCGCGACCGACATCATTTACTATACATACTGTTAAAGACCGATTATAGATATGGTTAATAATATACGAATTATAAAATTATATTTCATTTAAAAGTTATCAAAAAAAGCATCTTCCTGAAACGTAAAACACACCGTGCATAACATTATGAACCTTGATGTTAAAAAGTGCAATCGTCACCAGTGTCGGTAAGAATTAAATTCGAGGTTTTTTGAAAGTACGTTCAGTTTAATAATTTGATTAGTTTTAGGTTGAAGGTTCTGCTAGTTTAAATAGAAGAACCTTTATAGAAATAGTGTGAATAGATGGTTTTTAACAATTTAATAAGTTCGATGACCTTAAAAAATGCCATTTTTAAATTGGGCCTTTCACTTATAAAACACGATAATACGTTTTGAATCCTTGAACAAAAAAAAAAAGTAAAAAAATGGGATATAACAAGGTATAACAGAATTTTTAAGGAACTAAAAATTAAGTTTCAAAAGCCGTTCCATACCAACCACATCACATTTGAGAGTTCTCAGGAAATCACAAAGTACCTACTGCTTTGATTACATGTAAATGTTTCTGGTTGCCATTGTTTTCTAAAAAATAATTTGTTTTTCAAAACCACAAAACCACAACCTGAGCATAAGACAAAGACTTGCTTATACAAAAATCGCGACTTTTCTAGCTAATTCTCTACTTGTAGATATGTATACATATAGATATATTTCCACTCTAATTTTCCTTCTACAATCTAAAGTCAAGTTGATATAAATATCCCAAGTGGTACTTACTTTTGTAGCTTTCTAAAACTGTTCAGCCTAACAGGTAATTGGGTATAACTCTTAACTTTACCTTGGTCATATTTACGATCTGTAACTTATTCTTTGACGAAAAAAGCCCACTTGAAAACTCTCTTTTCAATTAACACTCAGCTAAATTCTCGCTTATAAGCGCACATTGTCCTTGTATGTGTTTCAACCTTAACAAACAGAGAAAACCTAACATACATTCATAATATGGTAGCTACCTCTACCTATAGCAACAAACAAAATAGGTAACCACTTAACAAACATCAAAGCCATTCATTATGCTCGGCTTGGATCCCAACATGGGAGCCAACGAAGCAAACTTAAAACTTGCGATATTTTTTTTGTTTTGTTGGATTTTCGTTTTTGCAAGCGAGGCAATCACCGGGGCTCAACCATAAATGTCGCGAACGAGAAATGTCAGCGCGGCACTCCTTTGGCTGCGGATTGAGCCTCTACTGTGTATGTGGTTGACCTATTCAGCCAACCAACCAACAAGTCCACGAGCAAAGGAGCGACAATGGCAACGTAATCATAATCACGAGTAGGTATACCGTTCTTGAAACACCGCTGCCGCTCAACGTAACGTATACCGTTTTGTTTTCTACGTTCTGTGCTGTCGTCGCCGCCATTTGCCACCCACCATCATTGGCCCGGCAGCAGACATTTAAAAACAGGGAAAAAGACTCTCTGTCCTGATGGTCCTGGAGTGTGCAGGAAATTTTAAATTACCCGCAAAGCCAGCGCCACAGTAGGTACCTACTTGTGTTTCCACCCAAAGTGGGTCCTGTGTGGTAGCGCTATAAGGAAATTGTTTATGACAGTTTAATATCTAGAACAAGGGACAATGTGAAAGGGAAAATCTAATGGAATACCCTCTACCGAGCGGGCTTGGATCAGGCTCGGGTGCAACATTTTAAACCACTGCAAGTTACTCCTCACCGTCACCATGTTGACATACGGCTAGGTATAGCACGTTCATGGCCACACCGCACCAACGTCCGGTTCATCCTCCTTCCTGGTTGCCCTGGATGGCAATACTCGTATGTAGAAAAACTGCTGCAAACATTTCTCTTCATCAGCGGATATTGCTGAAAGCAAAAGTTACCGTTACACATAGTGGTGCATAATAGTGAGAGTGCTCTCCATTCTAGAAAAATACTGCCAGAAAACATGAAAGAATCCTTCTCCCACTTCTTCCCGTTGCTGCTGGCCTGTCTGCCCTTCTCCCCCACCGTCCCTCTCATCAACCTGCACAACTGCACAACTGTTTAAGCTTTATCTCTGCCCTTTTTGGTTCGTTTGCGCCACCGTCAAGTTTAGCGAAAAAAAAATGTACCTTCGCTCAGTGAGGCACGCGTGTCTTTTGTTCAGAATTTCACCTACACCGACTACACCGAATGAAAAAAGAGCATTCTGTTGGCAGTAAAATTTCGTTTCAATCAAACGATGGTTGTATTTACTGCTGAGAAAAGGAAATTCCTGTTTGACATGATCAAACTTTATTTTTATTTTTATTTTTATTTTTATTTTTATTTTATAGTTTTGTAATTGAAAATTGGGTTACATTTTTTTGAAATTTCATTGGTATGATTCAAACATTTTTTACGGACTATCAATGTATCACTATTTACTGACCTTAAAGATAATATATTTTTTTTACTTATGGGATTCATTTTCCAAATTCCAAACAATTGAACACCTATTTAAAATCTTGCCTCTATAATCTGTAAAAGATGCCCTGGTATGAATTGCTCCCTTTACTATCCAAAAGCTCCGCAAATACCTACTTTTTCAAATTCTTATTAGTAAAAAATTGATAGCAAATGAAACTGTATGAATAAAAAATGAAATTAGGCAATTACAATTCAAGGAAAACGATATACATAATTACTTTACACTTGTGGTAACACCGAATCAATAGAGTCGTGTAAAAACAATTAGACATTATGAAAATTTTTCGCCAAGAACCTGAATCGTAGCAAAACTACTTTCGAAATTACAGCCACGGGGTCAAATCACAAGATCTCGGTGGCCAATATCATCAAATGTGATTCAAAGAAAATTTGTTACTATCGATCGATAGCACTCGGCGTTGACGGCGATTACTTGGCCAAGGTCATTCTCATAGACGTATGGACTCGCTTCGCTTTTTACGATCTTTAATTCAATTGAAGAAAAAAATGGATATTACTCGTAAGTGCTGTATAGAAAGTTCCCACAATAGAACGATTTTTTTTTATTTTTGAATTTCTCACTATCGGTACAACGGATTTAAATTTATTACTTTAAACAGAAGCTTCTAGAAGTCTTCAAAGTATTGCATATGAAATCTTTCAAAATATTATTTCTTGGATCTTTTAAAAAAATTTATTTTTTTTATTTTTAAGGTCAATATTTAAAAAACGGGTCAATGATTTTATTTTTAATTTTAAACTTCATTTCCATAACCATTTCCATAAAACCTGAAATTGGGGTACCGACATTTTTTTTCTAAAAAATATTTTCAAAACTTTATGTATACAAACTTACTTTTTAAAGAAATCGCTAAAATGTTTGTTCTTGAATAAATTCATATTTGCTTAATAGAATATCACATGGCGTTCTGATTTGGATTATATTGGTATTTATTGGTTACCGTTGATTTAGATTAATTACATAATTAAAAAAAAAAAGAGTGACAATATTGCCGTCTGTCAACATGGCGTTTTTTTAACACTTACTACTAAATGAGATGCCTTAGCCTAATAAAAATGAAAATGATGATGGGTAAGCCTGGTAAAAAATGAATTTCATGCTTCTGAACATTTTTCTCCAATCTCATAATACCTAGCGAATTTTTAGGTTACCTTCCAACACCACTCATTACGCTATTCACCTGGAGTCAGGTTTACCCCAAATATTTCTGAGAAATCTAAAGGCAAATGCGGATTATATGGTAAAGGTATTAAGGCGATCAGATCGAAACCTTCATAAACGGATTCTTATGATTTGTTTTAGATGCGGTTACAGTCCAATCAAAAACTGGTATGACCTTGCTATAGCACATAATTTTACACTATCACTGACAATGGATAATCTAGAAGATTAAAAAATTTCATTATATGAATGTATATCTGTAAAAGATGATACGATGTTCCAGTTGTGTGTTTTGCGAGGAACAGAATCAGCATCAGGGAGTACATACAGGCAGCTTAATCTTAAACTGGGAGAAAACAATTATTTTAGAAAAGAGTTTACTGTTTTCGAAATGAGTTTAATTTTCAAGACTAGAACCGAAATGCTTGATCTGAATTTTAGGCCTCATAGAACGAATTTAAACCCTGTGTGCTCCCTCTGCAACCTAAATCAGAACGAAGATGTTTTTCATTTCTTAGCACTTTGTCCAGTTCTGCAGGAAATTCGAAGACTTTATTTTAGTTATAGTTTTCTTTCGCTAGCGGAATGTGCCAGGGTTTTAAATGGAGACCTTGGTTGGAAGCCTCTTATACGCTATGTTTCACACGCAAGAAACTTTCGAAATGAATATATAATTATAATTGTTCTTTTTTGTTTTTTTTTTTTTTTTGTTTTAGCTAAACTAAAAACCTTTACCTAAAATAAATATTTTAAATATAAAATATATAATATAAAATAAAGGCTTTATCTATCTATCTATCTACCTATAATACCTAAGATTCTCTATATGTCTCTTAAACATAAGAAAAGGTTTGTGCGTTTCAGAACTTATTTAAATTGCTAAAGCACCTATTTTAAATAATGTTTTGAAAAAGTTTTAAGGTGTGCAAGCAAATCTTAAGTCCTTGGAGTGATTTTTTTTAAATAAATTTTTTTAGAATATTTTTAAGAAGAAAAAAAAATAAAAAATGAGTTTTTTTTTCAAAACAAAAAAATATAAATTTAAGCCGCTTTCACAAAACAAGGTTTTCACATTTGTTTGATAGGTATCATTATTTTAAAATTAAAGAGCAATTTTCTTAAATCTTTCAAAAATTTTTAAAAATAGTAGCAAAGCTTAAAAAAAATTATTAAGTATTTTCTAAATATTGAATGGTCAAACATATTTTTTTTTTGTTTTTAAATCCAAAAAAAAATATTTTTCTTATGTGTAACAATATTTAAGCATTCGATAAAACTGTTCAACAGATTTAAAAAAAAAATCACAAATTTTCAATTATAATGCTGGAAAAAATATTTACGAAAAAGGGTTATTAATGGTACCTTAGAACCAGTTTTTTGTTTTTGATTTTCCCAAAAACGGTACAACTGACTTTGATGATTTTTTTATACCAAAACTCCACAAATATTTGAATAGTACGGTTTATTCAAATTTTTAAACATTTTTGTGGATTTAAATAAAAAATTTAATTTTTTTTTCAAAACTGAATATATTTCGAAAGGCTCATCCTCGATGTTTCTAAAACTTGATAGTTAAAAATTTTTCAATACAATCTACGAGATAAGAAAATTTTTATTTTACATTAAAATAAATTTTAAGAAATCTAGAATTTAGATAAAATTTTAAAATTAAGATATTACTGACTGAAGCTATCATAGAACCATTTTTAGAATTTTGAATTTCTCACTATCGGCGTAGCGGATTTTAATAAAAAAAATTTACAGAGGAGCTTCTAAAACACTTGAAACAAATTGCATTTCAAAATTTAAAAAAAATATATTTTTTGTATTAAAAAAAAAAAAAAAACAAATCATTTTTTTTTTAAATTCGGTATCTCAAAAACGCATCTGTATTTTTTGTTTGAAATATAAGTTGATTTGTACATCAATTAATCAAGTTGGCGTATCAAAATTTTTTCTTAAAAAATGTTTTAAGAACTTTGTATACCTATAAAAACTTTTAGCTAAAACTACTAAAGGAGATGTTTTAGCCATTAAAAAATTAATTTTATGGTTATGGACATTTTAGTCTTTTACATAAGAGCATGTTGGTGTGATCCAGTTGTGCATTTTATTTTCATTGTTTTACTTTTAAATGTCTGCATTAGTTGATCACAAAATTAGCTTTCTAAGAAAAGGAGACAAATCCTACTAAGCATTCCTGTTTCGTGGTCGACCTTAAGTAGACGATTAAGTTTCTAGGAAGTCCTCTCTCCTGACAACACTGAAATGGTTAAACTTTTAATAAGCTCCCGCTAAATAGCCAAGAGTAACGACAAATTTCATGAAACATATACATAAGTGATATTTCTATTTCGTTTTCGAAATATTTTTTAATTTTGAAAAACAATATTTGCAAAATTTTCTTCAAGCTTCTTCGTACAAAAATTGATAAAAATCGGTTATTCCAGTTTCGAAAAAATTGAAGCTCAATAAACTTGTAGTTCTTTTGTATTTCAGGCTATCCCATACTTAAATAATTTGATTGAATTTTTTTGTAGAACATGTGGATAACCGGTACCGGTTTTAAGTTTATAGAAAAATAATAGTTACCTACCAAATTTGAAGAATAGCGATTTCTGGAGAACTAAACTCTCTATGTTATGTTTTTGCATAAAACCAACTCTCAGTACGAAGAACCATAAAACTTATAAAATTTAATTTATTTTTCCATCTTTTTTGTTTCAGTGTAGAAACTAGCGGATTTAAAAAAACAGGCAAGGATCGTGTGCAAAGGTCTGTCTATGTAGTTGTCGGAATCCTTGCTAACATGCGATTTTCCTCTTTCTCGGAAGCGCACATTTAACAACGTTCAACGGCACACACCAATTCCACTAAAGGGAAGGAGGGTCAGGATCAGGACTCACGACTCAGAAATCCATCGTCAAAGGGCGAACGCAAAATTTTAAAGTCTTTTTATAAAACTGATTTTTTCTGTTTTTTTTTGTTTGTTTTAAATCTATGTGCCCTTTTACTCGTATTTCTTTATTTTTTATTTTCGTATTTTGGAAAGTTCCTGTTTTTGGTTTGGCTTTCAAACTCGATGTAGGATGTTAAAGAACATGTGGGTAATCTGCAACAGCAGCTAGTCACGATATCGTCCTCACATGTCTTCAGGAGTGGGGTACGTAGAATGTTGTTTCAACAAAAGCAGCCGTTGGAAAGATAGATGAATACACACACACATGTCTCGGGTAACACCGCAAAAACTGGAGGTAATGGGGAATTATCATGGAAGTTCATATTCCCCCCGGAGGAGTAGCTTGGGAAAGCTTCGAAATTCACGGAATTGGAAACCCTCGCGAGCCGTGGCTGAGTTTAATAAATTAAAATTTACTCATGACCTAACTACCGACCTGCATGTGATGTGAGATGTGACAGAGCAAAGGGTGGTCTTCAATGGAGGACGATATGGGGTGCTCCTCTGCTCGAATAGTTTATCTTGTTCCAGCACACTTTGGGAGTGCGGAGCCATTGGCGTATGCCATAAACACGATAAGGGGTTATGGCAATGCACGCCTCCCGAGAAAGGTGTAGGGTTAAAATTTTTTTGAGGAATGATTGAATTGAAATGTTGCAGTTGAAGGAGTATCCCACAGGATAAAACGTGGGATCTGAATTTTGATATTCTTTAATGTTTAAGGAGCGAAATGAGCCAGTGTTGGAAGCAGCACGAATATTTTTTACGTGACAAAAATTCAGTTTGCCACAGGACGACTATGATGACGACGACGACGACGATGACGATAAGGATTTTGGAAGGAGAAGAAGTAGTTCCTTGTTCACGAAGGAGGAACTTGTTTAAGTTGAAGATAAGTTTTTATGTTTTCTTTTATTCCGGAGGATAGTTTATAAAGTTTGTGCTGTTTGCGGGCAGGTGGAATAAATTTGTTCATGCTTTCTGTAAATTTCGGTGGGATAAAGTGTACGGTTAAACGCGCGCTATCGTTTGGGGGAAGGAAATAAAATTATATTCGAGGGAAGACATTTTGTCTCTGGGAGGCTATGTTCATTGAGATGATCTTAGATTAAATGGCAATGTGTGGAGAGACTTTTGAATTATTCTTTTTTTACTTCTCGAATAAAAATAGGACACCGCACTCCCTGCTTGAGGAGGAAGTTTGGAAATCTTGAAACACTATTAAAACGAACGGGAAGGTAAAGTTCAAATTGGGGCAAGTCCTATTAACATAGATAGTTTTTCAGCGGTGAAAAATTCCACTCTACACTTGAGGCGCAATGTGAATGAATAAATTTATATTCTTATACCAGATTCAATGAAAACTAGATCTGTATCGAATTGAAAACAAATCAAGAACAGAGAACGTCGAGATTAAGTCCATTATCACTAGGGGGATCATAATATTTACTGTAGTGATGACCTCTTGTCATATTTTTTTTTTTAGCTGGCTTCCTTCTTCAAGTCTCTCCATATATCCCGATCGTGATTTGTCAAGGTTTTTTTTGTCTTACTGTACGCTATCCTAACCTGCGTAACCAGGGTCATGTCTACTTCTTTGTTTCTGTGCTCAACAGAATTTTTCGATTCAAAATAAAGGGTGGTCCAACCATAATGGACAATGTTAATTGTGAGTCACACCTTAACGTCAAGTTTTTTGACCAACTGAATTTGACATTTTTTGTTTCAGTATTTGACAAATTCAACCATAGAGAGGTAAACAATTGAGCAGTGCGTTAAGATTGTTGTAGCCTTTTACGAAAATGGTCAGCATTATTGACCAAATGTGTCCACAATCGGTAGAATTGTGCGCAAATTTCAGCAAACTGGGTCTGTAAGAAATGTGAAAAATGTTCGTTCTGCGGAAAACATTCCTGTTGTTCGCGATAGTGAGGCAGAAGAGCCGTCAACCTCAACTCGTCGTGGTGCCCAACAATTGAACATCTCACGAACATAACTGATGCGAATTTTGAATAAAGATTTGAATTAACAAGCTTATAAGGTTCAATTGGCTCAAAAGCTGAAGCCTTCTGACCATTTCAAGCGTCGTCAATGCGCCGAATGGTTTGTTGAACAGACAGAAGTGAATGGTTACTTTTCTAAGAAAATCATCTTCAGCGACGAGGCACACTTTCACCTCAGTGCATTCGTTAATAAGCAGAATTGCCACCTTTGGGCAAATGAGAATCCACGAGTGATTGTTGAAAAGCCGATGCATCCACAAAGAGTGAATGGTGTGTGCAGTGGGCTGGCGACGACGGCGTCATCGGGCCGTACTTCTTCGGAAATGAAGTTGGCCAAGTAGTTACCGTGAATGGTGTTCGCTACCGCGAGATGATAAAGGAACAGACTTCTTGTGCCCAGAAATTAAAGAGATGGACCTGGACGATATGTGCTTCCAACGGTTGGTGCCACTTGCCAGTTGCCACATAGCCAACGAAACAATGGCTCTTTTGCGCGAGAAATTCAATGGCCATGTTATCACACGTCGCGTGCATCGTGGCGATGTTAATTGGCTGCCACGATCATGTGATTTGACACCGTTTGAATTTTTTCTTTGGGGATATTTAAAAGAAAAAGTGTACGTCAATAAGCAAAAAATAATTCAAGAGCTTAAGGATGAGATAATTCGGCACATTAAAGATATTGAACCTCAATTATGTCTCAGAGTCATTGAAAATATGGACCATCGGATAGAGGTATGCCACCGAAACCGTGGCGAACATTTGGCTTGGTAGATTTGGCGTCCACCATGACGTGGGAATCTTCAACTCAACATTCAATTGATCACCTAAATGTTTTACTTTCTGCCAGATATTTTTGAAATTAGTATCTATGTTCTCCCGGCGACTTGAAATAACGGAAATTGTGTCTTTCACCAGCATAGCGCTACTGGTAAGGTCAAGAGATTTCGTTTGTAGAAATTTGCTCAAAGACTGTGTTAAAGACAACACATCACTTAAACACAATACTGAGAGAATAAACTGGGTATTGCATAAGCTTGTTACATACGAGGAAGCTTTGCTGGCTGTACTTGGGTCACGCCACTGCGAAACCGTTTCCAATATCTCCACAATCTTGGCTAGGTCTAAGGAAAACTGGAGCACACCTGCATACCGGTCTACCCACCTAGCCTCGCAAAGTGATGTGAGTGCACACCCCAAGGTGCTCATGAGGACAGTTTTTCGTTTTGGGTTCGATTTGAAGAACATTATTACCTCTTTCATGATTGTCACAGCGTCTCGAATGGCAGGTACTTTCGAACTACGAGAAGTAGAGTTGTTAAGCTTGTGACTGTAGCATGGAGTCTTCAGAGCATTTTTCGCTTCCTTTTGAATCGCCGTCACAGCACCTCGAACTTCTGAAAGCATTACAGCGCACCCATCTGTCCCTATTCCCACACATGATTCAAAAGGAAGTTTGAGCTTCGTTTTTAGCTGGAACAAGATAATTTGCACTATAGCTTTGCCAGTTTTCCTCATCGGACTCGTATTCTTCGTCAGTTCTGGAACAAGTCAGTTCCTCAAATACATCTACGAAAGTTACAAAATCCTCACGAATATGACCTTCATGAACGTATCGTTTTGTCTCCAGCAGATACTTGAAACCTTAAAAGTTCCCTAAAATTTCCTTCGATCACGGTCACGTCAGATTGGTTTGAATCAACTGTGTTTCTAATTATAGCTCCATCATCTCTATGACCACGAAATGCTAAATTTTGTCGTCCAAGGAAGATGTGGGTTTCTACAATGGGACGAAGGCCTTCCCTGTTTTCTTCTACCTTTTTAAGACGCTGTTGGTTTACACGGTTGACTATTTCCAGGTTTGGGTTATTATAAGTGTGAAGAAACTTAGTTCCGTCCACAACAGCTCGCTTGTGGTAAATGTTATTAACATGATTTTCCAAGTTTCCCTTTTGTCCAGAAATATCTTTGAAGTTTATTAAGGGCTTTTTCACAAGGCTTTGTAAAGGCACGGTTTTTTGACCACCTCCAACACTTCCAGTGACGAAGAAAGGGCAGTATTTCCAAACAAACCCTGTTTTGACGATGAAAACACAAGCCAAGAATATTTTGCTCTATTTTGCTATTTTGATCACCTTACCTTTGAGCAAGTGCGAAGAAAATGGATTGAAAAAAATTTACTTTATAATAATTGTGAAACGAATAAATGCCAGAATTGCCCAGGTGGGGGCAATTGCACCCATTGCCCTCCCCCTGTATCCGCGTCTGGTTGAGCTCTCTGAACATATCAGAAATCTGTGAGTTAAAAAGAAGCGGACAATTTACTCTACCTTGCGGAAAACCAATTCGTGAAATTAAAACCTTCTGTTAGGATAAATTGTCTTTATACAAGGTCCCTACAGATAACCTAGATGAATAAAGGGAACCACCAGAGAAAGTGAAGTATTCTTTACAAAAAACAAAATTCAAAAGTACAGTGCCTAACAAATTTATCAAATATAACAAATTTCAAGAATCAAATTGAATGCAAATATTAAAAACAAACAAGCAAACTTAACTAACAAAATTGGTCTTGAGGGCATAATTTGATTGAATAGGTTCTTAACAGAGCCCTTAGTTTGTAAGTGTGTCCTAGTGTTCACATTTTGTATGTACTTAAATTCAACAAAACCAGGTAATAAAAAAGTAGCTATTCATGCACGATTGAATACGAACAAGCGTAGGTTTGCAAGTTCTGAAAATCTATCCATAGCCCACCCTCTGTCTAAGTATAATTCAAAATCAGCAACCTAAGGAAGCATGTATAGTATATGGCACCAGTCGAACTAGCATCATCTACAATATTCATCGTTACCATCGTTAAGATAAATTGACCAATGCTCCACTGAATTCACAATAAAATCCAGCTAGAACATTAAAGTGCATCTGTATCCTTGTTCCTCATACATGCATACGGCCAAAACCTATACACACAAAATATTCTGCACTCTTAGAATCCTCAATGAAGCAGACAGACTGCTGCAATAGCAGCTTAAGTGGATAAAGCAAGACAAATAAGTTTATTATGAAATTTGCTTCTTGAACATCGTTGATCTATACAAAAGGACACTCGACATACAGAAATACACAGCCAGCCAACCAGCAGCCATCAGCCACCAGCCAGCCACACATGAGAGAATATGGGGGAAGGCTGAATAGAAGCTCATTCGATTCAACTTTAGAATGCACTATCCCCCAGAGAGCTCAGAGGTTTATCAAAAATAATTCGAATTTATTTCTCGAGGACAAACAAATATACACAAATCATCTCTCTGGAGCATTAATGTGGAATTGAAAATCGATTTGTATAGTATTTTGATTTTCCTGGGATCTGGGGGTACAGACAAAAAAAAAAATAAAATAAAAAGAGCAGGGCTTTCTGGCTTTGAAATATCGAGGCAGAAAATTAATTTGGTATTTCGTGAAACGTGTAACAACATTCGATTGAGCATAGAAATTATGGGAAGTAGGCCTTTTGAGTTGATGAATTTCTGCAGTAGAAAGTTGGAGGTTGAATTTTTGCTCAGGATTCACAAAGTGATTTTGAAACAGTGGGTGTGGAATCTGCCTCCTTATAAATGCTGGTCCAGAAAAGGCTAGCTTGGTTTATTTATTATAAATAATTTTAGACTGAAACAAATTTCGATAAATCAAAAAAAAACTTCCCTATAGTTTTGGTCTTGGGAAATTCAACATTTTCTAAATGAAACGAGATGCAAGAGTTTAAATACACGCAATAAAAAAAAAATAACAAAGTAAAAAATTTGAAAGAAATAAATTACACAAATTGCTCTTATCTAATAGACTAAGAATTTTAAAAACGAATGTTATTAGAGAAAACCATTGATAGGTATAAAATTCAATTTTTGAACTCTTTTAGTAGTGAAAGATAAACACAGAATGCCATGTGATTTCTTAAGGAAATAGGAATCTATGCAAGAAGAAAAATTATAAGTTTTTGAAGCGGTTTTGTAAAAAAATTTCTTTTATATACAAATTTTTTAAAACATTTTTAAGACAACATTTTTGTAAGCAAACTTAAAGTTTTTACTATTGGTAAAATAAAAAAATATATATATATTTTTTTTTACCACAAATTCAAGAAATAATTTTTTTAAGTTTTAAAATGCAATGTTTTTCAAACTTTTTAGAAGCTTCTCTATATAAAAAATCTCATTAAAATCTGTTATGCCAATAATGAGAAATTCAAAATTCGAAAAATGGTTCTATGGTAGGTAGTGTCAGAAATATATTAATTTAAAATTTTTTTTATTGAATTATATATGTATTGTTAAAATTAATCCGAAGAAACAAAATTATATGAAAATTCTAGGCGCCGTTTTCGAGAAAAATACGATTTTCAAAAAACATTTTTTAACATTGTTATGGTGGGTACTTTTAGTTTTTGATAAAACAATTATGTTTTTCTAATTTCTTGTAGATTGTAAATTACGAATCTTTTAATTGATAAGCTTTAAAAAGATCGAGCATGAGGTTTTTAAAATGCTGAGTCTTAAAAAAAAAACTTGATTTTTTTTTTAAATTCAACAATTTTTTTTTGGAAAATTTTAATAAACAATACTTTTCAAACTTTTAGTTACCTTTTGCATAATAAAAATGATCAAAATCGGTTGTACCGTTTTTGAGCAAATCAAAAACAAAAAAAGTTATTCTAGGGGAGTATCTACCAATAATAACCGTTTTTCGGAATTTTTTTTTCGAGCTTTAACTAAATAAATTTTTTTCAATTTATTTTAAAACACGTTGACTGCCGCCATAGAAAAAAAAAAATATTTACTGGAGTGCCAAAATAGTTTTATTGTGTTAAAGTGGTGTTTATGTGTATAATTGTTAAACTGTGTCTTGTGATTTAATTTTTTTGTTTCTTATGTGTTTTAAGAACGTGACCACCGGTGCGTTACGTGGCACCTCACGGAAACTTACTTTACTGGGGTGCCACGTGACCCCTCCCTTCCATATTATATTGGAGTATCGACAAATTTTATCAGAACAATTTTGTCCCTGAAATAATGTCCCGCAACAAATTTCAACTGCTGTTGAAGTTCGTTCATTTTGCAGACAACTCAAACATTGGGACTGACCGGCTAGGCAAAATAAGCGGCTTGCTGGAAATCCTCGAGAGAAATTTTGTAAAAGCTAGAACCCCAGGGGAGATATTAGCTGTGGACGAGTCCATGATTCCTTGGCGAGGAAGATTACAATTTCGTCAATACAATCCGGGGAAATCTCACAAATACGGGGTAAAAGTGTATAAGCTCTGTGACCCTAGTGGTTACACTTATACAAGCTCTATATACGCAGGGAAGAATTACTCCCACAACCAAAGAGGAAGACCAACCCCTTCAACTTCGCACAGTACCCAAATTGTTATTGATCTGGCTGAAAAATATTTGGATAAAGGTAGAACAATCGCCACGGACAACTTTTACACTTCGGTTTACCTTGCAAGATTTCTAATAAATCATAAAACCTATCTTATCGGAATGCTTCGAAAAAACAGAACTGGGAATCCAAAAGAGGTTACCCTAGCCAAGCTCAGGAGAAATGAGATTATTGGACGCGAGTCTTCTGGTATTGTGGCCTCAAAATGGAAAGACAAGCGAGAAGAATTAATGTTGAGTACAAAAAATGGATTAGAGTAACTTTCGACAGGGAAAAGGAATCGAAATGGCGAGGAAATGAAAAAACTTCAAGTTATAGCGGAATATAACCATGCCAAACAAGGGATTGATATCTCTGACCAAATGGCATGTTATTTTACACCCTTACGTAAAACTATCCGCTGGTATCACAAAATAGCATTCGAATATCTACTTTCAACATCTGTAGTAAATGCGTTACAAAAAGCACAAGAATATGCCAATTGTTCAATTTAGGCAGTCCATTTGCGAGAGTCTATGTGGGCTACCGATTGATACACCAGCAACCACAAACAAGCATGAACTGAAGGAGCTTGAAACCAGAGATACCACCAATCGAAGGGCGTGGAAACGGTGTTACAATTGCTACAATGAGATCTCAAAAAGTGAAGGAAGAAATGTGGCTATAATTACTGTAATTCATGCGAAGGAAATCCCTCCTATTGCTTGGAATGTTTCAACAATAAACATTAAATTTTTCGAAATAATATTATCTGTTATTTTTGAATCCATTTATTATTTTTTTTTTACTTTTTTCATTTATTTTTTTATTTATAATGTATCAAATATGGAAAAAACAAAAGTTTTTCTAAATGAAATAAAACAACAATAAAAGTTAAAGTTTTGCAAATAAGTGGTTTTCGATTTTTTTCCTTCAAAGAAGGGGTTTTCAACTAGGTGCCAAGGCAAGAAAAAAAAAGATTTCATCAAAAAGCCACTTAAAAAACTTACTTACAAAAATACTTACACCGTGACCCACCGGTGGTGCACACGGCCTCTTGTGAATGGATTGTGTGACCCACCGGTGGGTCACATGGCTGTGAACGTGTTAATAAATCTGTGCTTTTTGAGAGAAAAAAATATTTATAAAATTTCGAAAAAAGTCGTATGACAAATACCATTATTTTTGGTCTTAAGATTAAAGAAAAAACGTATGGGGGGGGGGGTTAACAATGCTATCTACCAAGTTTTAAAAAAATCGGCTTAGTCGCTTAGGCTGTTGTCGTACATAGAAAGGCAGACAGATATAATTGCGATATATTTGTAATCTTCTCAATATTTTGAAAATCAAATTATCAGTTTTTTGAAACTTAATAATTTACTATAGAGAAATAAAATTATTTCTGTTTAAGTGGACTGATTGAAATAAATTCAATTAAAAAGTTCAAGTGACCTCAACTCCAAGGTGCGTTTCGCCCAGGTACGACAGTGGGCTCATCAGTTAGATGCTGTCGTACCCTTCTAAGACGCAAATATTGGTCGATGTTTACCAATCACTCCACTTAAACAGAAATAATTTTATTTCTCTATTGATTTAATAGTCTGACCACGGACATTATTGTTCTAGGTGTCTGAATTTAATCAAATTCCCCTAGAACGATAAAATTCACAGTCTATTAAAGCTGTAAATTTTATTAGAGTCGGTAAACATCGACCAATATTTGCATCTTAGAAGAGTACGACAGCATCTAACTGATGAGCCCACTGTCGTACCTGGGCGAAACGCACCTTGGAGTTGAGGTCACTTGAACTTTTTAATTGAACTTAATAATTTACTGTTTTTTAACACTATCTACAAGGTGTTGAGGTACACAAATTTAAATTGATCTAAATATAAATTAGTAACCACAGTTCAAATGTTAAAAAATTGTTTTTGAATGTTTTTCTCGAAAACAACATTTACAACTTTGATAAAAACTTTGCTATTTCGCTTAATTTTTACGATATAAGGGGTGGGCCATCAATTGGTTTCTTTTTAAATAATAGGTTATTTTGACACTGACATCTATTTCCAGCTCGAAATTTTGACAGAAAGTCAGTATCATACATCCGCGGAACGAAATAAGTCGTCTTACGCTTGAAAAACGTTGAGAAATATTGAAAACTTATTTCCAAAATGAGTGCTGCTTACTTCACTTAGAAATTGAAGGCGCACGATTATTCGTTTCGTTATCGCTTCGCGGTTTGAGCCTCTAGCAGCTTGAATTGGACAACGATTTTGGGGGAAAAATCATGTTTTCTGACGAGGCGCATTTTCATCTCGGCGGCTATGTTAGCAAACAAAATTTGCTGCATTGGGGGCTCGGAAAACCCGCACGTTATTGTTCAGAAGCTAATACATTTACAGAGATTGACAGTTTTAAGGGGATTGTGGATTGGTGGCATCATTGGAACAACGTTTTGGTCAACGGTGCACGTTAAAGAGCCTATTAAACCGACTTATTTTGTTACTAAAATTGAATACATGGACTTGTACGGCTTCTGGTTCATACAATATTGTACATCATGCCACACTGCCGATGCCACAATCGAGCTTTTGTGCACCAAATTTCCAAATCGTGTTATCAGCCGTCTTGGCGATTTCAATTGGCCGCCTCGGAGCTGCGATTTCACTCCTTTGGATTTTTTTTTGTGGGGAACCATGAAGGAACAATGTTATGCCAACATTTCGGAAACGATTCAAGCACTTAAGGGGTTAATATTATGAAAGCAATCCGTGAGCTACAGCCCGAAACTATCAACAAGAAAAATGAAGTGACAGAATGCGCTACTGCGAAGCCAGCCGAGGCCGCACTTGAACGAACGTTGTGTTCCATAATTATTGGGAATGTTTGCTCTTACTAATTTTGTTCATATTTAAAAGAAACTTGTATTTGCCCCACCCTTAACATTTCAATAAAAAAAAATTTAAATTAATACATTACTGGACTGTATACCTACACCACTACTGGAATTGGAGTTATCTAAACTAGCCATGTTCTAATATGTAATAATTCGGAGAGTCATTTGATATGTCATAAGTAACAGTGTTCTGAGACAGTTTGCACTGGCTTTGGCTTTGTTACAATTTGTTGAGGGTTATACCATACATTTACGAGTATTTGACTATTTCAACGATTTTATAAAAATGAAAAAAAATTGAGTTAGACATCTAAACAATTGAACTATAACCCGGAGACAGGTAAAAATATGTTTATAGAGTTAGGCCTTTTTATTTTCGAAAAGACACGAACGTCTTATTTTGTTTTCTAAAAATTGGTTGATAGGTAAAAGAGCCATCGATAAGCTGCCTGACTCAGAGCAACACACACAGAATTTTTTTTCTATTAAAATATAAAACTAAAAATTTGTTTCATAATACTTTTTTTGGAATTTAGGGGTTGTGATACCATTTTGTTTGAACTTTCTATCCGTTCTTAAAAAACTCAAAAAATAAAAAAAACAATTGATGTGAAATTCTCCTTAAACAGAATCCTTTCGGGCGACCCCAGTAAGTTACAAAGTGATTTATTTGCATGGAGAAAACTGAACGAATTATCAGGATTTCACGAGACTTAAGGATAAATGTTGCTCAAAGGACTCTTTCAAGACAAATAATACAATCCAAGGCACAATACACAAAACAGAACGAAAACATACACAAAAGATTTACTTCCTTCTTCCGCTTGATTTGTGCTGCCTACGATTTCAATGCCAATTTCATCCATTTGTTTTATTAATGTCGATTTCATTTTACCCACCGACAACACCCCCAACCACTCATTATTTCAACGACCTGAGGGTTTCAATATTGTGTTTTTGGTGCGTTGCAAGTGTGTATTCCTTATATTGCTCCCTTAATTCTATTTAAGGGTTATGTGGAAGGAGATATGGGGTGAGGTATACTCGTACCAGACAAAAATAATAAAAAATCGAAGGAAATCCAACGAGCCAACTTATGTGATTTATATCGAATCGAAACCAAAACAAATGGAAAGTTCTGAGTTCTTATCGTTCTTCAGGTTAAATTGAATTCAAATTTCACCATGATTAAGTTTTGTTACAGAGGAAAAAGCTTAAATAAAAGAACAATCAGGACCGGAGTGTAAAAGGGCCCCGATTATTTGGGGAGAACCCAATAATGATTTAATTTTGTACTATACTGAAAGTAGATTTGATTCTGTTCAACTTTAGCTTGCTGCCTCCTAGATGACTCTGTACTATTCCACTCAACCAGTACTTCTTTAATTTTTCTTTTATTGGGAAGTACATTTTTTGTCTTAAATCGGAAGGAGGCTCAAACTCGATTAAAATCAAGGATTACTTATTTTATTCTCTACCAAATTAATTTTTACAAAGTAAAACTCTATGAGGGTCAAAATCCTCCATAAACTATCTCGCTCAAGAGTATAGTTCAAATTTTACAACATTTACACCCCTATCCATATATGATTCAATTGGTTGACGAAAATTGAAAGCAAATGGTTCAGAACAACGCATTCAGTATGCTCGGCATTTTCAAGAATTGTTTCGAGATAACAACAAGTTTATTCACAAGCTCATAACGACCGATGAGGCCCAGGCCCATTTTCACCTCAACAGTAACGTGAATAGACAAAATTGTAGAATATAGGGCTTCGAAAATACAATACCTCGAAGCACATTTTGGTGTGCAATAACCTCAGAAAGGACCATTGGACCATATTTTTTCGAAAACGTAAATGGCTTTCAATTTCGCAGTTTTTCTAATTTTAAATGGCCATTACCACGTTCGCCCGATTTTAAGGCTCCAGATTTTTTTCTTTGGCTATACCTTAAAAGTAAGGTGTATGCTTATAAGCCAAGAAGAAGTGAGAGCTCTGGGATCATAGATTCTAAAAATAGTAATGGAAAATGCCTTGGAAAGGGGACTTTAGGTCGAAGCAAACAATGGGCACTATTTTATAGATATTATCTTAAAAACATAATGTGAACATATTTCAAAACCATAATCCCAAATTTAAATAAATGCTAAACAAAATAAAACCAGAAAGAAGTGTTATTCATCAAATAAATCATACCGTTACTCTTGCCCACCCTGTATAACTCTATACCAAAATTTTTTTAAGTAAAACATGGCCTTAGGGGAAAACCAAATCGCTAAAACAAAACGTTCAAAGCTTTTACCTCTGCAGAAAAGCGGAAAGAGTTTAATTGAACGAAGAGATAACATGAGTACAATGTTTCAACAAAGAACCCATTTAATGCTGACCAAATGACTAATTTTGTACGGAAACGGATTATGCAGGGTGTCATATTTTTTTTTTTTTTTTTTTAAAAATGCGTAATAAACATAAAGTTTTCTTATTTTTGCCTGATGAACAAAACAATAATAAAAAAAAACTCCCAAAAACCCATACATTGTGTGATACTTGGCAAATCTAAAACAGGTACAAAATCGAATTTTGGGTTTTTTACCTACTTTTATTGCAGCACTTGACAATTGAAGTGGTTTTCCAAGAATTGATAGTTTTTAGGTAATTTTTAAAACTGTGCACTCATCAAAATGGTTAAAAGTGTAATTATGCCTACTTGACTTGCTGTCAAAACCTTAATTACCTTACCTCTTCTCAGGGAGAGTTAAATTTGAGGTATGAATGTTAAATGGGTAAATTAACTAAATAAGTGGTATAAAAGAATAGAAAAACAAATTCATTCATCAGATTATCAAATAAAGTCACGAATACAGTTGTATAAGAGCGGTTTTTGAAATGCCTTCATTTACGAGAGAAGAATACGCAGACGTTTATGGGTTGTGCATTGGAAATTCAAGAAAAGCACAACGAATATACCAGGAACTTTATCCTAACAGACGACTTCCTTCTCGAAATGTTTTTGGAAATACCTTTCGAAGGCTTCGAGCAACTGGATTAGTTCCAACTGCAAGACCTAACGCGGGATCTGCAAGCACAAGAAAAATTTTGGTCGTTGAAAGAATACTGGCATCTGTTGAAACCGATCCTTCCATCAGCATAAGACGCTTGGTTCTACAGTTTAATGTTTCCAAACACAGAATTTCCAGTTTATTGCATGGAGAAAATATGTATCCATATCACCATACACCTGTGCAAGAACTGCTTCCCGATGATTTTGAAAAGAGACTCGAATTTTGTAACTGGTTGCTAGAGAGAAGCTTGGATGACAACCAGTTTTTAAACAGAATTCTTTGGACAGACGCCGAATCTCAATTCACAAGAGGTGATGTTACGAATTTCCATAATCTCCACACATAGGCTTCGAGCAATCCACATTTAAGACGGCAAAGATCATTTCAGCACAGATTCAGTGTCAATATGTGGGTAGGTGTAATTGGAAATAAATTAATCGGGCCTTTCAAATTACCACCTCGACTTAATTCTACTAATTATCTGGAGTTTGTACAAAATAATCTTCCAGACCTATTGAAGGATGTTCCACTGCTTCAACTAGCTTCATCATTTTTCCAACAAGATGGTGCTCCAGCCCACTATGGTCGTGAAGTTAAAGATTGGCTAGATGAAGAATAAGGTGATCGATGGATAGGCAGAAATGGACCAATTCACTGGCCTACAAGATCTCCCGATCTCACTGTACTGGATTTTTTTGTATGGGAACAAATGAAAGAAATCGATTACTTATCTGAAATAACAATTTAACTGAACTAAAACAACGTATTTTGAAAGGATCACTAAAAGTAAGGCAAGAGTTATCAAGAATAAACATTCAAAATGATATCCAAAAACGGGCTCTAGCATGCATTCAAAACGCAGGAGGGAACTTTAAGCAGTTATCAGTTATCAATTAAACGATAATCATAATCAAGCTCTACCGTCATAGAAATCGGACGTGTTTAATCAAAGCTCTCTCGTTTCTTTTTGATTTTGCATTATTACCTCGAAAAATGTCATCTAATATTTGTGGTTCATGCAAATCTGAAATTTCGGATAATAACTTTATTAAGTGTGAATGCTTTTGTAAAAATAAATTCCATAAAAAGTGTGCTTTTATATCTGAAGCGAGCTATAAAGTTTTGATCGCAGACGCAAACATAATGTGGCGGTGTAATTCATGTACAGTGTCAAAACAAAAATTTGAAGATGTTCTTCACAAACTAAATAAACTCACTAGTGACATTGTTGAGCTTAAAGAGCAAGTGAATTGCATACATAATTTATTTATTTCAAATAATGTACCTACGGATAAAAACTCAAAAACCGTCTCTGAATCTGAAACTAACTCTATTGATATAAACTCTAAAATAAATGTCCCTTTGGGTCAATGTACTCTGCGTGTAAAAAATGCAGCAACAAATTCTTCAAGTTCTTCTGAAGAAGAGAAAAATGTTGGTGCCCCTATCCCCCCACCTGAACTCCACCCTAGTGAAACCAGTTTTGTTAAAAAGCATATTATTGGAAACAACACATCCACAGCCTCACAGCTTGTTGGTGTAACTTTACCAAAATCGAGATGGCTTTATCTCTCGCACCTCGCAACAAACACAACTAAAGACTCTCTTTCATCATTTATTGCTAGCTCTTTGCATATTTCTCCTAGTCTGATAAAGTGCATTATGTTGGTAAAGAAAGATGCTGACATTGCTAATTACTCTTTTATCAGCTTCAAAGTCGCTATACCTGAGAATTGCATCGAAACACTTATGCAAGCTTCGATTTGGCCAACTGGTGTTCGGGTAAGAGAATTTGTTCATATTCCAAAAAACGATCAGCGGATAGCTGCGAGACCATCTCAATAACAAAACCGGTTTTCGCTCAAGACTACAAACTCTCTTATGTTGCTGATGCTGATGTTGCTGAAGTTGTTGTTGCTGATGTTGTTGCTGATTTTATCGAAGTGGATGCTAATAGACCAGCTGATTCTATCTCCCTATATTATCATAACGTAGGCGGGATGAGAACAAAAACCGGTGTTTTTTTTAATTCTCTTATTGAATGCTCCTATTCCATAATTGCACTCACAGAGACATGGTTGAGCGATGACATTTGTAATGAAGAATTATGTAATGGTGATTATCTAGTCTATAGAAGAGATCGTGATCTTGCATGCTGTCAACTAACAAGAGGAGGAGGAGTTCTTTTAGCAGTGAGATCTAACTTTAAGAGTAGACAAATATCTCTTTGCGATTCCTCAGGTTTGATAGAACAGATTTGTGTAAAAATAGAATTTTCCGACGCAACATATCATAGCAACATAAATTGCAGAAACATTTATTTATTTGTATCTTATATTCCTCCTAAATCTAGTTCAAATGTTTTCCTTTCTCATGTTAATAATATTAAAGCTTGTTGTAATGACCTTGATGCTTTTTCTTATGTAATTGTCTTAGGAGACTTTAACTTAAGTTCTGTAGAGTGGATTTATTGTGAAGATAATAATATATTACTTCCTTATAATGTTTTACACGAAAATGAATTTTTAGTTCTTGACACTATGTCATCGTTAAATTTTATTCAAGTAAATAACATTTTTAATGGTCTTGGTAGAATCTTAGATCTTATTTTCGTTCATGAGGATCTCGATGTAGCATTAAGTAAAGAAAATTGTCCATTATTAAATGTTGATAAAAATGATGTTCATCATAATGCTTTATGTTTAACTTTAAAGTTTAATTATTATATTAATACTGATTGCAATAATGATTGTACAAAATTTAAATACGATTTTTATAAGGCCGATTATAATAACATTAATAGGTATTTAAGTAATATTGATTGGGATTTGTTACTCTGTCATGATGATTTGTCTCTCAATTATAAATGTTTTCTTGATGTTATATATGAAGTTTTTTCAAAGTATGTACCGATTAAAAGAATAAGAAAAAGTGGTAAGCCTCCTTGGTTCTGCAAAAGCCTATCGCGCCTAAAAAATGCAATGGTAAAGATGCTTAATAAAAGTAAGGTTCAATTAAGCTTTCGTGAAGAGTATTGCCGCTTACGTCGGGAATATGAATTTTTGAAGAAATTCTTAAATACTCGGTACATGTGGTCTATAGAATCTAAAATTAAATCTAATTCGAAGTGTTTTTGGCAACACATTAATTCTAAAAGAAAATCTTTCGGGATTCCTTCTACCATGACTTATGGTGACATTATCTGTGATGATCCACAACAAATTTGTTCTTTATTTGCTAAATTTTTTCAATCTAACTTCAAAACCAGTTCTGATGTTTCAGAAACTGATTATATGCTTCCTAGGATCATAGATATGGGAAATATTTTTCTATCTGATGATGAGATTTTGTTAGAACTAAATAACCTAGAAAATAATGTAACGTTACCTCCAGATAATATCCCATCTTTATTCTTAAAAAATTGTAAGCTTAATCTTGTAAAACCTCTTAACAAGCTTTTTAATTCATCGCTTGAAAAAGGACAGTTTTTAGATTGCTGGAAATGTTCATATATCACTCCGATTCATAAATCTGGCTCTAAACAGTGTATTGAAAATTATAGACCTATCGCGAAACTTCAAGTCATTCCCAAGATTTTTGAGGCTCTCATAAAAGAAAAAATTTATCATGCCGTAAATATGCATTTCTCACCTTTCCAACATGGTTTTATGAAAGGAAGATCAGCAGCAACAAATCTAACACTTTTTACAAACTTTTGCGTTAGTACAATGGAAAAAGGAGGTCAAATTGACGTCATTTATACAGACTTTGCAAAAGCCTTTGATAGAGTAAACCACAAAATACTTATTAAAAAGCTAGGTTAAATCGGATTCAATGGCCCCTTACTCAATTGGATAGCTAGTTATCTTACGAATCGTATTCAATACGTCAAATTTGGTTCAAGTCGTTCTGAAATAATATCAAATAGATCTGGAGTTCCTCAAGGAAGTCATCTGGGTCCCTTGTTATTTTTACTTTTCATCAACGATCTCCCTCTTAATATTTCTTTCTCTCAATGCTTATTATTTGCTGATGATGTTAAGATTTTCAAAAGGGTTGAATCAATTGATGATTGCAAAAACCTTCAGAGCGACTTAGACAATTTTTATAAATGGTGCGATCGTAATGATCTATCTCTAAATATCAATAAATGTTGCCAACTCTCTTTTACAAGATCTCTCCTTCCATTAATTTTTTCTTATAAGTTAGAATCAAGCCAACTACAAAAAATATATAATCATAAGGATCTAGGAGTAATTTTTGATTCCAAGTTGGATTTTAGAATGCATGTGGACTTCATTATTTCTAGGGCTAACTCTATGTTAGGCTTTTTAATTAGAAATTCTAAAGACTTTCGCTGTCCATACACATTGAAAAATCTTTTTGTTAGCTTAGTGCGGCCAATATTGGAATATTGTAGTGTTGTGTGGTGTCCTTTTTATAAAAATGCTTCGAATAGAATTGAGAAGATTCAGAAAAGATTTACAAAATATACTCTTCGTCAGCTTAATTGGACAGTTCCATTACCACAATATAAATCGCGTTGTCTTTTACTAGACTTGAAAACCTTGGAAACAAGACGGGTTTATTTCTTGATATCTTTCGCCAGAGATATTGTCATTGGACATATTTGTTGCCCTTCTTTACATCTATTATTTAGAACGCATAACCCTTCACGCTCTCTAAGGCCAAGAGTTAACCACTTTTTTGATATTCCTCATCATTCTACAAATTATGGCTGTAATGAACCTGCCACAAGGTGCTGTAAATTTTTTAATAAATATGCAAATGTTATTGATCTTGAATGTTCTAAGGAAACTTTTAAATTCAAAATATTAAATATTATATCATTCGATTTTTAGATTAAGAAATTTTGTTTTACATTTTACATATACAATATTTACTTATTTATCAATATTTTATTTATGTTCATTGTTATTATGCTAAGTTCAAGTCTACGAAAGTTTATACTTATAGACAATAAATAAATAAATAAATAAATGACTGTAATTGCGTGTACATGAAATAAAAATTACTTAAAACACCACAAATTATTGTTTTATTCAAACCCATTACACCTCAGGGCAAAACAATTTTTTTTTAATTTTACCTGTTTTAGTTTTCTCAAGTATCATAAAATGTATTGCTTTTTGGGTGCACTTATTAATGAGTTCTTTTTTTATTATTGTTTTGTTCATCAGGTAAAAATAAGAAAACTTTATGTTTATTACGCATTTTTTGAAAAAAATTGACCTCAAAGTCAAAATTTTGCTCGGACAAGAAAAATTGAACACCATTTAAAATTGAATATCTGGCAACTCTAAAAATACATCAGCTCAATTTAAACGTAGTTTTAAGGGTTTATATTTCTTCTAAGAAAAGTCCAAAACGAGGTCCCTGCTACTAGCACTGACAGAGAAATTGACATTAACATGGGTCAGGGTACACCAAAGTTTTTTTTTTTAATCGTCAAAAAGTGATGTCAAAGTTAAAAATCAGACTTTACTGTAGAACAATTTTTTTCTTAGAATATGAGCAAAAATCACATTCCAAAGTATGGCACACGAATTACCGGATACCCTGTATAAACAAATTAAACAAATAACTTTAAGAGGTAGAGGGTGTCCCTTTTGCTCCCAACTATAGAACGCCATTGAACAGAACCAAAATTTACTTCCAGTTTTGCTTTAACTACTTCAAAAACTGTTGAGTTATTAACTAAAATCTAAGATGGCGACTTTAGCTGAATTTAAATTTTTAAGAAAATTATCGCATATGCTCCAATGAATTTCGAAAGAAAGTTGTGATAAAAATGTTTTCACTTTAATTTTTTTTTTCGGATTGAGCTATCAATATTCCAGAAGGTTCCTGCAGAACTTAATGCAACATCCTTTTGAAAGTAGATAAAAAACAACTTTATATCACAGAATGATTTACCAGCATATCAGTTCAGATTACAACCCAATGCTTTACAATCCACGGTGCGTTTTAAAAGTAAAAATCTGCTCCACTCGATACCGAAATATTGAGTCATTGAAGAAAACCGAAGAAAACCTTTGCCCTCTCATAGAATCATTAAATTTATTTTCAAATATCTCGAAATCTGTGCAACGGATTTCCATCAATTTTCTTATGCAGAATCTAAATTGCTTACTTAGCTCATGGTTATAACTTCTTTTTCATTCCCCATCTATATAAATGGGAACAAAAATCACCACTGACATCATTCTTCGGTCTTCCAATTATGTTAATGTCGTTAGCGTATCCAGGTAATTGGACAGACTTTTGAAAGATTGTGCCTCTAGTTTTGACGCGGGAGTTTTTCACCATGATGAACGATGATGAAGGAGGTCGAATAAAAGAGCACCGACTTATCTAAAACCTTTTTTTACATCAAATACATCGGTGAGTTCTTTTCCGATCTTGATGGAGCAGCGTGCGTTTTCTATCGTCATCCAGCACAAACGGACAAGTTTTCCATGGATGCCTTAACTAGACATTAGCCTACATAAAATACATATTTCGTTCCTAAAAGATGCTATCATACGCGGCTTTGAAGTCGATGAAATGGTTGTACGTATCGATTTGGAGTTGCCGTGTTCTTTCCAAGACTTGCTGTGAAGTGAATATTTTTTGGTCAATGGTGGTCCTGGTCTTAATCCACACGGATATGGATCTATCAGGGTATTACCAAAAGGCTACAGACGTTCACATTATACGGCAGAATGGCGGTTGTATGCGATGTTGAGGAGACTGATGCCTTTTGTAGTTGATGCAGTTTGGAAAGTCTCCTTTGTTGAGAATTGGGCAAACAATGCTGAGGTTCCATTCACCGCCCATGATTTCTTCGGACCATATTTTGCAGATGATCTGCTGCATACTCCCAACCAACTCATCGCTTGCAGTTATGAATAGTTCAACAGTAAGACCGTCAGCTTCACTAGCTATGTATCTTCATTTCGTTCCGGTCGGGTGGGCGGTAATTTTGATCTGCATCGCCGAAGTCGAATGGTATTATCTCTCTAGTAGCTGAATTTTCTTCATCAACGCCGTTAAACAAGTTGAAGAAATTCTCTTTCCATATTTCCAGCATTCACTGTGTTTCAACCACGATGTTCCCTTGATTGTCCATGCAGGTTTTGGATCGGGATTGTATCCTTGAAAAGTATTTTTTTACCTTTTGCTTAGACTTCCGAACCTCATTTCTGGAATGGCATCCACCTATTTTCTCGAACGAGTGCTTCTTATCTTTCTTTTTCTTTCTGGGAAGCTGGTGTTCCTTTCTTCTCTTCTACTTGCGAACAGTTTTGGTCCTTGCGTAGAGCGCTGTTTGTTTGTTGGAATTAAAAAAAAAAATGTTTTCAAGAGTACCTCCCACACAAATATAATTTTTATTTTTGAATTTCTCATCATAGCTTACACGTTCCAAAAGAAAAACAAAGTATTTCACATAAAAATATTGACTTAAATACTGAATATAGAAATTGATATTCAGAATTTTCTTTCGAGTGCGAGTGACCAAAAATTTTTTTTTCCATGGCAAGACATACTCTTAAAGCCTTTGTCGGCTCATGCTTCTAATATATAAATTGTTATTTTGCTTAGACACTAGCTCTCATAAGAAATTCCAATGAAAAAGGATAACATTCGGTGGGATCCATTAATTATAGAAAGGGTAAGCAAGTTCATCAGTTTAAAATTAGATACAATTGAATAATTTACGACTAAGAAGTTGCCAGAAAAATATAAATATGAACGAATGATTTAATGACACTCTTATATTCGATAATGGCGAATTCGACAAATTTACATATCGTGCTTAGTATCACGAAATGGCTAAAATATGGCAAATTGTCGGACTTGGAAACCTTGAATTACCCATGATTGCTTTCATTAAAAAAACTGAGTTACGCCCTTAGCACCCACCACTCCTGCGCCGTGATAAATCCAGCCCCAAGAAAATTGAAAATTGGATTAAATCAGATGGAAGACTGGAAAGATATAGCTCCAGGCACGGTATAAATGGGTGCTTAACTTAGCTGTGACTTTGACTGTACTCGTAAGTACCTACATTTATACACATATAAGGATTTAAGGGCTTGTGTTTGCTTTTAGTCATGGCGCATCGTACAAAGTATTATTACAGAACTTGGTACCTAAAGGCCTATAAATATTTAACCGTGCATAAGAGTTGTGCTTTTAAGTATTGCCGAATCATAAATAATGAAGAATGATGCGTGCAAATTGAATTAGTAGATCTTTTCTTTTTATATTTAGTTTTTTTCTGGAAATCAAATAAGGTACATACTCGTATATTTGATATGTTAGTGTGCTAAGGATTTGATTGCAGGATACACTGAGAAAAATAAGAAATATTTATTTTCATTCGTAATCTTAATGGATGTTTGTCTATATTTGTTACAGGTAAATGGATGGATCTGTGAATGTTTAGTTACTAACTTATTTATGTAGGAGTGTTTGATTCAAATAATGGGATAAAGATATGATATTGATAAAGTATAGATTCTAGTTTAAAACAAAATTCCACCACATTCGTGGTTTTAACTATCAAATATTCAAAGAAGCATTTATAACCTTGAAAGTTGCAACTGTCAATATGAAAATTGAAAAATATAATATTCATATTAACAATATCTCTTGTTGAAGAGAACAAACCATTTATGTGGAGCGTATAGAGAATATAGTGCTAGCAATATATACTCGTATTATTTTCCATAATATCTCTAACGAGTACACCCTTATTGCGATTGTCAATTATCAACCGATTGAACATTGAAAAAATTTATCAATCAATTTGAAATTTGGTATTGTGTAACTCAATTGACTAAGACATTTTCGATTGTGAATAAAATTGATAGCTTTGAATGAGCACATTTTTTGACTTTGAATATTTCATACTAGAAATGACAGAAAAAAAACAAATTCAGTCATATATTTTAATTGAATGGTTAAAAAGAAAATAATTTAATAAATGACTTCCGTGGAGTTTTGGTACGATGACGACGAAGACGATGACCAATCAAGTTTTTTGGATATTTTGAGGAGAAGAAGACAGCATCGGGATACTTCTAATCCTCTAGAATTAGAAAAAGCATGTAAGTACGGCATGCTTTTAAGAACATAAAAGAAAATAATAATGTAGGTACTTCATTCTAGTTTTGTTAAAAATTTTCGTCTGTCAAAAACAGCATTTTTATACATCTTAAGAGAAATAGAAGGGAAATTTAAACCAGCAAAAAGGTCTACATCGGTTCCAATCATTATAAGACTTTCAACAGCTTTGAGGTTGTGTGCACATGGATCAGCATCGGAAATGAGCATTCTATAGGTCTTGGACAATCTACTGTGTCTTTGATTATGAAAGACACATTTAAAATCCTCGAAACGTTCATTTGCCCGAAATGGATAAGGTTCAACAGCTGACAAGGTTCGGGCAACAGCGTTTTTCTATATGAGAGAAGTGGTATTCCTGGTATAATAGGGTGCATTGATGGGACGCACATAAAAATAGCATTTTCTGAAAAAGCACTCCAACGTTCTTATTATAATAGCAATGGATTTTACAGCCTCAATGCTTTGCTGGTAATTTATCTCTAACATTTTTTCGTTAGTTTTTTCTTGTTTAATACTTACAACTGGACAACAACAACACCATTTCGTAACCCAGAACCAGAGTCGATACAAAGTTTGTTCAATAAAAAACACGCAAAAGCGAGGAACATTGTTGAACGAACCATAGGAGTTTCAAAAAATAGGTTTAGGTGTTTGCTAAGAGCACGTGAGTTGCATTACGATCCCAGAAAGGCTACTCACATAGCAAACGTTTGCGCTGTTCTGCAGTTTTTCAATTCTTAAATACCTTTTAGGCAAGTTTTCTTTATTTTTTGAAGATTTTTTTTGTGCAATGACTTCAGATGCTTCACTAAAATTCGAACCAACGCAATCTTCCAAAAGGAATTCTTCAATTGTTGAACTTTGGTTTTGGGCAATGAATTGAGATGAGTCCATGTTATTTGAAGAAACGTTGGCGTCCAAACCGAATTCTTGACCGGGTGGATCAACGCATGTCTGTTGGGCCCTCCTCCAGTTGCTGAAATTTCAACTTTGTTTTCAGTTTTCTTCTTTTTGGTCTTGCATTTGAGATCAATCCAAACCTACAATTGAAGAAAATATTTTATAAAACAAAAAAAAAAAAACATTAAAATATCCCATATGAACTTATTACTCGTTACCATTTATTCCATTCTCGTGCAGGAGGACCTAAACCATTTAAAATTACAGCAAACTGCTCCCATTTTCTTTGTGTCACCACTTTTGGGCACAGTCCCTTTGCAACTTCCAAATTTTCTTCCATCAGCATCACCAGTTTCGTTAATAATTGTACTTTATTGCTGACTATTTTAGCCCTTTTGTTGAAAATATAATTTTTTTTAATTTTTTTATGGTTCAAATTATTAAAAACTTATATTTTACAGCAGCATCAATGGAAATTTTGTGGTTGACAGAAATATTGTGAAAAAGCAATTTAATTGATAACGATTGACACTCGCAATATGGCTTTCAATACAAAATGGTTGGTTTATTTTCATTCACAATAGGTTTATCAAAAATATATTGAAAATTGACAATCGCAATAGCATTTTAAAAAAATTGTTGAAAAATGTCAACTTTCAATTCAAAATTGACAATCGCAATAAGGGTGAATATTTTCTACGTGATTGAAGAGTACTTAAGTCAATTAAATTCGTGATAAGAAGGTAAAATATTAGTATTCCAGTTAAACTTCCGAAGAGCATACCTTATTAAATTTCTGTTGTACCTGCTCAATTCGCGCTATACTATTTTGGTACATTGGGCACCAAATAACACAAGCATATTCAAACACTGATCTTACCAATCTTAGAATTTCTCTTTATAGCACCTAATAGCCTATTACTTTTACAGATGATGTAATTATAGGTATTATTAAAATTTAGCTTGGTATCGAAGATAACACCTAAATCTCTCTGTTCTTCGACTCTTTGAAGAGTAAGCTATTGGATACAAAGATCTAGTAAGGCTCATGATTTTGCATTTGGAAATATTTAAGCTGAGACAATTAATATGACACCAATCTGGAACTTTTTCTAAGTCAGATTGAAACTTCGGACAGTCCGCAGTTGATTTGAGTGGTAAAAATAACTTCATATCATCTGCAAACAGAAGACATTTAGGATTCCTAATTAACATAGGAAGATCATTTATAAATAGAAGAAAGAGCAGCGGTCCTAAATGACTTCCTTGTGAAATACCTGAATGATTGAAAACTTGCTTAGATAATTGTGAGCCAATATTTACGTATTGATAACGACGACGGCTGAGTTCGTATTTGAAAAACTTCTGCAGTCCTGCAAAAATTGCGTTCATATTGTAAACAAACAGCTACAGCATCATCTCTGCATGTGCATGGCAACACTTGTGTTCATAAAAGTAAACTTACAGTCAACATGCGGTCAATTTGGCATGTGTTTTTTTATGTTGCTGAATTTGCAGGAAAATGGCAGAGGATCAAATGTGAGTAATTTTTGTTTTTGAAATAAATTTATAATCGTACAAATACTGATTTTTTCATCTTTGATAAGAAATTAATAACTATCCATCCACAGGATTGAATACGAGGCCAATATCTGGTTCGATGCTGATATCGAACTATTGGTTTCCATCCGTCTGGGAATGGGATCTGAATTTTTAGCTGGGCGCAGGAAGAAAAAAGTTCTATGGGAAAGGTTTTCCAAGAAATTAAAACTATTTTTCCCACGTTTCCTTATGATAGGGAGGATATTTATTATAAGGAAGTTCCAAAATTTAAAAGCTATGATATGGGATTAAAAAAGAAATAAACTAAGCTGTAGGATTACTTCCATCAGTTCGATGAAGAATGGATCTCGACACAATGTTGAACTTCCTCCAGAGTTAATGGCTGAGGTATTTCATCGTTTTGAGGAAATTCGTATTTTTTGGAATATGCCTAAATATCATTCTGCAGGTTCTCTTATTCAAAAATGTTTTCCTTCGTCTTCGGTTTTTTTAATTTTCTATTTTTTTTTTACCAATTTTCGTCCCATGTTTTCAAAAATTGGTTCCTTCCGAAAGACTAAGGATAATAAGCTTTAAAATTATGTTTTTACCAGCCATTTTTAAAATAAAATTAGAAAACCAAAAAAAACTTCAATATTTTTATTGTATCTACATACATATCTGACTTTTTCTATGTTTGCCATTTTAGCAATTATGAACTCATTTTTAATAAAGTATGATGACTGCACACATACTGTTGTAATTGTGTTCATAAATGTATTCGAAGCATGTTTGAGGCAGGGCAGGGGCGACAAGCATTGCAATTACGAACTCAGTCGACCTGGTAGATAGTTTTGTACCCAATTAAGAAAGTTAGAATGCAATTCAAATTTCTTTAGTAGAACATTATGATGAACTCTATCGAAAGCTTTTGAGAAGTCGGTGTAAATGGCATCTAGTTGAAAAAAACCACAAGATTTGTTACTGCGGACCAACCTGTACAAATCCATGTTGTTGTTCATGTTCACTAATACCTTGCTTGACATCGTTATAAACAGATTTTTTTTACAATAGCTTCAAATCAATTGAAGTTTCGATATTGTCATATAGTTTTTAATGTCTCGTTTTGAGCCTGACTTATGAATTGGAATTATAAAAGAGAATTTCCAGGTTTCTAGAAAATTACCACAAGAAAGAGATTTGTTAAATATTAAAAGTAACCAATGGGCCAACGAATGTTTGAACATCCTTAAAAAAATTGGAGCAATGTTATCAGGAGCAACTCTGGGATTTGCCTTAAGAGCTTCGAGTTCCAATTCCACCCATTGTTGAGTCAACATTAAATTATCAATATCTGGAATCAAAGATAGTAGTATATTAATCTAGCGCATCTTTCAGGTTAATTTCTCCAGAAATTATACTAAGGTATGCCGGAAGGTCATGAGAATATAAATAAAATGCACGACTGGATCGCACGAACTTGCTCTTATGTAAAAGTACTTTGGAATTTAAGATACATTATTTTATAAATATAAAACATGGATTTAATGAGATAATAATGTTCAAATGCATAAAATTGCCGTCTGGTTTCCGGAAAAGTATGAATTTATGCAAATAAACTTTAAAAAAACGTTTTATTATTAAATAAATTTTTTATATAAGAAATTTCTCTAAAATTTTTCAAGAAAAAAATGTGGGATGCGAATTTTAAGTATTAAATAATATTGATTTTAGGAAATAATTTCAAAAAATAATCGTTCATAGGTTTTGAAGATATTGATTTAAATTTTTTTTTTTAAACCCAATAAATATTTTTTCGAATATTTTTATATACAATATTATTTTAAACTTAAGGGGACTCCTGCTAAAAATTTTGGGTTAAAATCCTTAGAGCCGTTAATGAGAAAGTCGAAAATCAAAAAAACGGGTCTATGGCAGGTACCCCTAATAACATTTTGCCCCAAAATTTGTTTTGACCCAAATGTAGTCCATGTCCATAATATCACACCTAATTTTTTTTATCAAAATCGTTAGAGCCGTTTTCGAGATAAATAAGATTTTGCATTACGGATGTATGGGGGGTACCCTAAGTTTTGGAGCTAAAAAAAAAATTTCAATTTCTCCTCTAGGGAATCACCGAAGACTCTTAACTACCGAGATTGAAAGAAATAGGTCCAGTGGTTTAGGCTGTAGTTCGAGGTACAGACATACAGACACACTGAAACATGTTTTTTGTGTACTAAATTTTCCTTAAAATTTTTATAAAAAAAATTGATATGCAAATTGTTGGTATTTAATAAAATACATTTTAAAACGTAATTTAAAAATTTAATCGTGTATCGGTTTTCAAGATATTGAATTTTCAAAAAAAAATATGTATTATTTTTTTAAAAATCCAAAAACTATTTTTTCGAAAAAATTTTTAGTTTATATTTTTTCAAATGCAAAGCAGCTCCTGCATAAAAATTTTGGTTAAAATCGTTAGAGCCGTTGGTGAGAAATTCGAAAATCAAAAAAACCGTTCTATGACAGGTACCCCTAACAACATTTCCCCCCTAATTTTTTTTTCACCAAAATATAGTCCATGTCCATAATATCACACTTAATTTTTTTTATCAAAATCGTTAGAGCCGTTTTCGAGATAAATAAGATTTTGCATTACGGGTGTATGGGGGGTACCCTTAGTTTTGGAGCTAAAAAAAAAATTTCAATTTTTCCTCTAGGGAATCACCGAAGACTCTTAACTACCGAGATTGAAAGAAATAGGTCCAGTGGTTTAGGCTGTAGTTCGAGGTACAGACATACAGACACACTGAAACATGTTTTTTGTGTACTAAATTTTCCTTAAAATTTTTATAAAAAAAATTGATATGCAAATTGTTGGTATATAATAAAATACATTTTAAAACGTAATTTAAAAATTTAATCGTGTATCGGTTTTCAAGATATTGAATTTTCAAAAAAAAATATGTATTATTTTTTTAAAAATCCAAAAACTATTTTTTCGAAAAAATTTTTAGTTTATATTTTTTCAAATGCAAAGCAGCTCCTGCAAAAAAAATTTGGTTAAAATCGTTAGAGCCATTGGTGAGAAATTCAAAAATCAAAAAAACCGTTCTATGACAGGTACCCCTAACAACATTTCCCCCCAAATTTTTTTTTCACCAAAATATAGTCCATGTCCATAATATCACACTTAATTTTTTTTATCAAAATCGTTAGAGCCGTTTTCGAGATAAATAAGATTTTGCATTACGGGTGTATGGGGGGTACCCTTAGTTTTGGAGCTAAAAAAAAAATTTCAATTTCTCCTCTAGGGACTCACCGAAGACCCTTAACTACCGAGTTTGAAGAAAATACTTCCAGTAGTTTAGGCTGTAGTTCGAGGTACAGACATACAGACATACAGACATACAGACAGACAGACGGAATTGTCGGACCCACTTTTTTCGTCTTCGCTATCATCGTAATGTCAACTTTGATCAAAATCTCGAGTTCGATTTTTTTTCCAAATGCAGAACTTGCCCTATAGTACCTATATCGCAAGTAAAAAGCTAAAGCTTGATTTCAGTGAATAAAATCAGTCTGTTGTAATTTAAAGAAGAAGAATTATCTAGAAGTTTTTTAGTTTACTAATATTACTTCAAACTTCAAATAGATGTCTTGCATTGACTACAATACTCTTGGAAAATATAACCTAAAATTAAAGAATTATAGGTTTCAGCTTACATGTTAACCATGTTATATATTGTTGAATAGGGTGTGTCACTTTTGTATGCCCGCAAAAAAGTACTCTTATTTTTTAAATGTAATAGTGCTCAAAAGTTGTATTAGGGTCTGAGGTTTAAGAAAATGTAAAAAAAAAATAAGATATCGTTCGTCTTTGGCTCGCTCAAATCGGTTGAAGTTGAAAAAAAAAAATTTAATTTACAGTACATTTTTTTTACGTTTACTAAAAAAAAAAAAAAAATACAGAAAGAATTTTTGTCTTTACAAAAAGTTATACCACGATTTTGTAGGTGGTTCCGTTGATTTTTAAGAATTTTTTTCTGTAAAAAAAAAACGATTTTACATAAAAAATGATTTTTCTTCCTTCTTTATTATTTCATAACTTCTGTATCATGTGTTCAATTTAAGCAAATATAAGCTTAAAAGTGTTTCCTTGCAATTATCTTTGACTTGAAAACCTAAAAATATTTTATATAATTTTTTTTGTATGTACACGGTGCAATTTAAAACAACACACATTTCAAAAATCTCGAAAAATCAAATTTTTTTTTTAATTTCATCCTATTTTTGAGCTAGCCAAAGATATTAATTAAAATGAAAATTGTAAACGCAGGATTTAATTTTGATAAGCAATGCAACTTTTAAAAGCTATTACATTTGAAAATACCATAGTGAGCACTTTGACACACCCTATTATTGAATCAACCTACACTGCCGCTCATCTGAATAGGTTCACTGTTTTTCGTAACTTACTGTAAGACTCTCTGCATATATGGCAATGACACGTCTGTGTTATGTATGTAATGAAAGAGCATTATTTTGCCCTTAGTTTGGGAGAAAAAAATTTCTCTTTAAGCTTACCGTTATTCTCACACGCTTGCTAAACTTAATTCATTAAGAAAAACTAACGTTTTTTTTGGCTCCTCTGAATGGGTTCAAAAGAAAAAAAATCATTTTTAATTGATGTGCGCGGGTGATGTGTACTGAAAGTTAAGTTTTTTGTGTAAATCGAATTGTTTTAAACCATTTAACAAGGAAATTGGGTCGCGGAAAATTTTTAAACGCGAAGAGAAAGGCAAAATAAAAGCATTTCGTGAATTAGGGCTAAGCCAAAGAAAAATGGTAAAAAAAATGAAAGAAGCCAAAATTTAATCGGTAAATATTTGCGGAACATCGAAAACTACGGGAAAAATATAAAAGTTGGAACTTAAAATGCCAAATTAATGACCAATAGACCCGCAATCATAACAGCTGCTTCTAATTCGCGTGATTTCGCGTCAAAAATTAGACTCAAAACTGGTGTTAAGTGTAGTTTGTCGACGGTGGAACGCGGTATTAAAAGTACTGAACATTTAAAAAGGAAAAAATACCGAAAAAAACACGTTTGAAGGAAAAACGAAAAGAAATTCGGCTCCAATTTTGCAAAAAATACATGTCGTAAAAATCGCAGTGGAGCCGAGTTATATTTTCAGATGAAAAAAATACAACTTAGAGGGCCCAGATGGCTACAACTGTTACTTTCATGATCTTTGTAAAGAAGAACATTATATAAGCCGTCTGCATAGCTGTGAAGGCAGTGTCATGGTGTGGGGAGCAATTTCATATTATGGAACTTTTGAGCTGCAATTTCTTACATCGCGAATCAATGTCAATGTGTACAAAGGTGTGCTGGAAAAGGTCTTCCCGCAAATCTCTAACCTTTTAGAACCAATACCATTGCCATTCCAGCAGCATAATGCCCCTATCCATACAGCGAGGTCGGTAAAACAATGGATCGAGAAGCAAAATGTAGAGGTATTGGTATGGCCTCTATACTCACCTGACCTTAACATAATTGAAAATGTTTGGAGACTTCTTTCCGGTAAGGTGTATGAGTCAGAGAGACAATATGAAGACAAGTTGTCCTTAATCGAGGAAATTAAGAAAGCGTGGGCAGAGATTTCGCTGCAATATCTAGAAAAACTGCATGACTCCAACCCAAATCCAATTTTCGTAACAATTTTTAAAAAAAGTGGCAATACACATAATTAATATAAATTATTATGTCCCTACCTATTTAATGGGCAAAATAAATCATTTAATTACAGTTATTTTTCTTTTTTCTTCCATTTTTTGCTTTTGAACCTATTCAGATGAACCAAAAAAAAAACGTTAGTTTTTCTTAATGAATTAAGTTTAGCAAGCGTGTGAGAATAACGGTAAGCTTAAAGAGAAATTTTTTCTCCCAAACTAAGGGCAAAATAATGCTCTTTCATTACATACATAACACAGACGTGTCATTGCCATATATATGCAGAGAATCTTACAGTAAGTTACGAAAAACAGTGAACCCATTCAGATGAGCGGCAGTGTAAGTTGCTTGAACAATCTACGTGACAATTTTTGAATTTAACTTTAATATTTCTGTAACTTTTTCAAAAATTTAGGAAATATTTTTTTAAGTTTTAATATACCTAGTTAGTTTAGTATATAAAGCTTCTGCATTAAAATTTTTTTATCAAAATCCGTTAGGCCGATAATGAGAAAGCCAAAAACAATATCTTAATTTCAAAACTTTTTTTTTGTTGAATTCTATATCTGAAAAATTAAGCGAAATAGGAAAAATTTTATCAAAATTCTATGTGTCGTTTTCGAAAAAAATCGGGTTTTCAAAAATCATTTTTCAACACTTGTATTTATTTTCAGCTAAAATATTTTTTTCCATACATCTTGTAAATAGTAATAATAAACTGTTAGTGATCAAGATTTTAAAAGAATTAAGCATTGCAATTTCGAAATATGGAGTTTCAAAAAAAAAAAAAAAAATTTGTAAATCCAAAAGATTTTTTTTTTTAACTTTTACTGTCCAATATTATTCAAAATCAGTTGCAACGTTTTTGAGAAAATCACAAAAAAAAAGTGATTCTATGAGGGGTATCATGAATAACCATTTTTTTACCAAATGAAAATTTATGAATTTTTTTTTTTAAACTTTGAGAACTAAGTATTTTATAAAATTTCGAAGGAGAAGTATGTGGAAAGTTCCGTTATTTTTGGTCTTAAAAAAATGGTATCGGAGTAAAATTTAAAAAATGATATCTTCCAAGTTTAAAGAAAATCGGCCAAGCCGTTTCGGCTGTAGTCGAACAGACAGAATTGCGAGACCCACTTTTTTCGTCTTCCCTGTCATCTTATTTTTCTTGTATAATTTAAAGGCACTCAAGGGTTTATGGAAAAACTCTTACAATGTTGAAAGTAAACATAGGGCTAGCGATAGGGTAATTAGGGGGTGGAGTTGGTGTCGATGAACCTTGTTCTTGCCGGGTAAATTATTCCATAACTCTGGGAAAGATTAAAGAATGGTTGGAGCGATAGAATAGATAGGGCAATGGTTTTACCAGCGATGAAGAACACTTCTTCAGAAAGAATATGGGGTTATACCATCAGAACCAGCAGATTTGCTTAAATCAAGATCTCGATTGCGGAAATATACATACATGTCCTATTGAATGATTTACGTTCTCAAGTACTGGTTGGGCAATTTTCCCGTCAGACTATGTAGGGCTAGAAACAAAATGAGCAGCAAGTGAACATTTTACCTTATCTTAGGAGCCAGTTATCGGTTTATTATTGTAAACGAGAGTTGGAACTGAAGATGAAGTTAAGTCTTTTACGTCCTTGACAAATGACCCAACATTTCTACTGCCATTTGGACATGTAAGAATTTGGTTCTTTTTATAACAGCATTGCGTTGGTTTCTGACTTGTTTATACTTTTTCCGATTTTCCTCAGTTGGCTTGTCTTTAAAAGAATGGAAACTAACTTCTCTCAACGCTTCTTTACATCCTGTATCGAACCAAGACTTTTCTTTAAGCTTTATACTCCTAATTCTGTTAGGAATAAAAGTACGCATCCCAAGAAAAATCACTTCTGTGATCATATCAGCACTGGCATCAACGTCACTTACGGGCAAACGAAAAAGTGTTCGAAAAAAGTAGTTTAGACCGTCCCAGTTAGCTTTCTGGGATTACCAAACGGTGCTAGGTAGGTGGCTGTAAATGGGGACCACTGAGATTCTAGCCATGTGGCCCAATTAGCGCTCAAGCACACCATTTTGATACCATAACGCGTGAGGCCCTGTGGATGGAATTGGTATTGAATTATTAACATTCTCACAGAGTCACCCAGTTTGGATTGAGTTAAAAAAGAAGAAAAGATCTAGTACATTTTCAGGTATCTTATTGTGAGTTTGCTTCTTAACAATCATCCGGAATTGGGATCACTTATTTAACTGGACCACCATATTCATCCGAAACCATCTACACTGTGGCAAGCTAAGCAGCTTGTTGTTTGGTGCTGAAATAGTAGCCAATCTGATTAAGTGATCATCCGGCTCCCCCGCATTATAAACTTCCGAGAAAGCTTTTAGTCCGCTAGCTTGGAATCTACGGAGGCACGGCACAGAAGTTAAAGCCAAACCGTCCTAGTGGGATGTTTTTCTTTAACTTGATGGATGAGACATGAGACACGGCATTTCTCCGCTTTAGTTCAGCCGCCATTCCTGGAGATAAAAAACTTGAGACAACCACCTTCGGTCTCAGAACATCGTGCCACACATCGTTCCTATCCTTCTTTCTCTTCTTAACTTCACACCCGCGCTGTGTTCAAACATTTAAAGGGTAATCATAATCCCTTGAGCGCAAGTGGATTATAAAAAAAAAAAAAAAAATAACACAATAATCAGAATGACAAGTTTGATCAAAATCTCAAGTTTTTGATTTTCTTACGAAGCCGTAACTTGCCATATCTATACATACCTATAAGTCGCAAGCAAGAAAAGCTAAGGTTGCATCTCTGTCTTGCTAACTGAAACCGATCTAGTTGTTTGCTGCTAGAATTTGTTCAGTTTTTGTTTTGTTAGAGTTAATAGTATAGCAATCTTCTGTCTACGAATGCAGCCTTGAAATCTGCGAAAAAGGGTATAGTTTTTTCTTATTTTTAAGCTCCGAACGGGAAAGTCAATCCTCCACTAGCTTTTCTGAAAACCAAACTGAGCTTTACTCATTTTCTTAATTCAAGCTAACGTACATACATAATAGTTTTTGGACACGATCAATACCTCACTTCTTTTATGGATTTGACTAAATGATACAATACAATTATTCTACAAAATCAAAATTCACGATTAGTGCTTGCATGAGCATTTCTCTTAATAATTCAGAAGAGAATGTTTAAAAAATTCAATTTAACCATCTTTGATTGTCTCGAGTATTTCTTTGACTTCTTGCATTGTAATTTCATCTTCTAAGAGGTTATCCATGATAGCGTTAGATCTTGGATAACTTCATATCAACTTTAATTTTTCGAGGCGTACAATGAATGCAAGTCTTCCTTTTGAATTGAAACTGATATTTGGGACTCTTCAGATCCATTTATTAACTAAGATGCGGCTTAAATTAGATTTCCTTGGATACTATCAATTCCAACTTTTACCTCAATTGAAAAGTGATCCGAGGAGGTTTTTCTTCCTATATCTTAAGATCTTTTGCAATTGAAATGTAGTCTCGACTGATAAGACAAAGATTTTATTGTTGAGCTTCCCTGTCTTCATTAATAATTCATGAGCCCAAATTATTGTCTGGTCTTATGAATTGATCCTTTATCACAGTTTGACAGACCATCATAAATTTACAAAATTTCCGGTAGCCACAGAAAGTTATATCGAATCAAAAATTCTTTTTCATCTTGAATTTTACAGTTCTTGAACCCATTAAAAATTCATTTACACCAAAAAAAACACCCTTTGTGTAACATTTGCGCCGTATGAAAACTAAACAAATAACCTATCAATTAAAATACATTGAACCGTTTCGAATGACCGAGCATGTGACCCAGCCAATACAATTCAAATTATTTGATGGAGTCCTTTAACAATCAAACGGTTGTACCTACACGAGAACATGCATATCCTTTTGACGCAGCAGATGTACCACCCAACAATTGTATTCAAAAAATTAGATGAAACATGTAGGAGGACCTACAAGAACCACTCGTACTCTTAGAATGCAATTAAAATCGAGTCCTTATCTACTGTGTACCGTATAGAGGTTACGATCAGGTTACGTACATATCTCAAAACTTTCACTTTCTTGTTAACATTAACTATATGAGCTGTACCTCCTATGCTTTGCTGGAGGGATTGAAGGAGGTATCCCTTTTGTCATTCATATACGTAGCTCTACGTAACAGGGAGGAACAATTTGCCACGATAACGGGAAATATGTAAATCGTGTAGGTGCGGTGCAGAGAATTTGATCGGTGAGGTATAAAGGTTGAAAAGGCTTTTGTCCCAAATGAATGCATAATTTCCCTTGGGGTGGTTGTATGTTGGGTTGCATACCGACTAGCTACACATACACCAACAGTTGAGGAAATTCTTTCAAATGACGTTGACGGCACCATAACAGGTTTTCGTATTGTGTTTCGTTGAAAATTTCAATTTTATGCAGACACTCACATAATGTGTGCAAGTGCATGCGTGTATCGGTTTCAGCTTCATCCTTAGGAGTGGTTCAAGGTTCAATGAAGTTACTCCTCTGCCATATGCAAAAGCATCACAAAACCCGATGCCTCACCAGTACCTACTATCTATACATGTCTTCCATTCATTTTGTGATTTTAAAGCTTTCCTGCTGTTTTTTAGAATATTTTCGTCAGGTCGTTAAAGCAGCAAGGATAGGTAGGTAGGTACTATTGAAAACTCTTTGGTCCTCGCCCCCAGGTAGAGGTTATAGCTTTTGAATTCGTATACCAGTGGGTGTATAGACTTAATAATGGCAGTTTCGACAACATTGTGGGGGAGAATAGGGGAACAATGTACTACCCATATCTGATCGAGGACGAATTAAGTGTAAATATTGTTCTAGATGAGTAGACAGGTGTTTCCAATAGCTTAGAGAAGTTCATAGGTATCGGCATCTGGGTGTGGTTTGAATAGAGGAAAATATACACGATAAAGTTATGCTTTCAATTTAAAGTTATAGTGAGAAAATCCAACTTCGTTATGGACGATAAAAGTTCACACCTGGTTCCAATGTGGCCCAGAGTTCATGCGAATTTAGGTAAACGTAGGTAGGCATATAAAATCGAAGGCAATTCTAATAGAGTTGCTTCAAAAAACAATGAGTAAAAGGTGATTTCAAGTTTATTAAAACGTTGAGAATGTGTTTTAATAGGTTAACCTACCTAGAATGGGAAGGTATAAACTTTTGATGTTGTGAAGCAGGAAGCGTAACCGATGAAGACAGTTTATTCGGAAAATTTACGAAATTATTTGAAGGTTTTCATTTTACTAGTATAGTAGTTCATGAACCATGACATTGGATACTGTGTTTTTGAATTTGGAAAATGGAAACAATTTAGAAGTGTTATAGTTTATGAATCTGCTGTTGCTGACAAAACTTTATCCCGTCTTTTAAGAAAGGCCAAATTTAATGTTGGTTTTTGAAAATGTTGATTCGTCATTTATAAGTCACCCTAATGCATCAAGGTTACGGTTGAAATGATGATTTTAAAATATCGAGTACTTGTACTACCGACATCGGAAGAAAGAATCGTATCGATACATACTTGGGTATGGCATGAAATTATTTCAATATTTAATTTTTTGGGTATTAAGAAAAAAATACTGAGGAATATTTCCTAAAAATAAGAGTTTTGCTTGGCGTTTTCCTCTAAATGGATTTCCTATTTTACTGATTATTTTTCCCGCTTTCGAAAATCATCGGTTAGCTGGCGAAGAAATAGTATTACAGAAAGAAGTAAAATATCTAGGAATCATACTAGATAGTAAATTGCTCTGGAATACGTAGAGTATACCGTCGGGAAAGCCATAGAAGCAAATATTACATCCTTACGTAGATGTACACCATGATGGTAAGGCCAATCATTACCTATTGGGCAATTGTATGGCATAAAAGAAGCGAACTAGGAAATCAAGAGGAAAAGTCCAAAGGCTTGCTTGTTTCTGCATTACTGCAGCACTGACAACTAGTGCTACAACAGCGATGAAGGTTATTCTTAATATTTCCCTATTACACGTAGTAGTTGCAATCGTATAAGTCACAGGAAAAGGGGCTGCCTTTTAAAGTCGGCAGTAAATAATCTTATCAACAATTCTAGGAAACAAAATATAATTTTGTGAAAAAAATTATAACACAGGGTTAAGATTGGGTAGGCAAATCAGAAATCTACACACTGAAACCCAATTCTATATAGTGGTACACGGATAGTTCGAGAACGACAGAAGGGACTGGTGCTGGAATTGTTGGGCCTAGAAATTAAACTTTCAATATCAATGGGAAAATCCTGGCTGAGATCAATGGTATAGCGGAATCTCGAAAGGAATTACCGAAACCAAAAAATTGCCATTATAACAGATAGCAAAGTCGCACTTAAAGCACTCAGCTATACGCCATCACGTCTAAGTTGGTGTCGGAATATATGTATAGGCAGGCTAAGCGAACTTGGTAAGAATAATAATGTCTCACTTCAGATGTAGGTTTTCAGGGAAATGAAGAGGTAGACTGCGTGGCAGAAATAGGACCTCCTCTAATGCGCCCAGAGCCCTACTGCGGAATAGGAGAAAACAGGATTAAGAACGCAATCAAAATAGAGAAAGAGACCAAAAGATCCAAAAACTGGAAAGAACTTCCAAAACTAAGGCAGGCCAAACAACTTTTTGGGAACCATAACCAAGATCGTTTCAAGAACTGTATCAGAAGGAATAATCTACGAAGAGTAAAGGGACTTCTCACGGTTTACTGTAAATTAAGAAGACATTAAAGTATTATTGGGCTGGTAAACAGTCTCACATGCAGAACACATACTAGGCGGGTGCGAAGCACTAATGCATCAAGAAACAAGTACCTGGAACGCTACCCAGTAGAACAGAGTGATCTACCAAAAGGATAAACTTGGAGGAAGAACTGCAAGGTTAGTAATTCATCTAATTCTGGATGGAGGCACAATAAATCTTTAGGTCGCAGCTCAATCTCACTGTCTTTATTCATTCATTCAACTTAATACCTCCTAGAATTAGTCTCTCATCTTTTCTAATTGATGAAAAGTTCCTTGTGATGTTTCGAAAAATCTAATCATCTAATTCCGATTCGTTCTTGACAGTGCTAAATCTTCTTTAACAAACTCCCTCAGTTTCTGAATTGCTATTCCAAAGGCATTTTGGGTCTTGCAAATTAATATTTTTAAACTTCGGATCCAATTTATATAACCTGCAAACGATTTTCGAGCATTGTACTTGGTAGCACGAAATCTAATAGGCAATTCAGCAAACGAAGTGTTATGGGCGCATTCGAAAGTTGTAAAACTAGTAAGACAAAAAATATAATTGTAGAAAAACTTTTTGGTTCTTTTTCCAAACTGTTGATTGGAACTATTTTTGAAACACTTGAAAATAGATACATGATACTGTTATTCGATGCAAATACTTCCATTCTTTCAATTGATACCTCCGTGGTATCGATTCCAAAAGTGCTTTATATCGAAAGAAAAGTACGGAGTATCCTACTCGTATTTACTTGAATCAATTTGACTCCTACGTTAAGTTAGGTTAGGTTGTTGGGCTGACAATTGATGTCGCTATCGTCACACTTAGATCAATGTAGATCCATCGTGTTACCCGTGAGTGTAATCACTCTTTTCTGATAAAATCCTATGTGTTCTGTTAATCAGTCAAGCCATTTTGAGGCATTGACAAAGTTCAATATGTGAATTCCTGAATATTAGAAAGATCTTCTAAATTGTCAAAGAAGTAACTACCAAGCCATTTCCTTCTTTGGTGACGGGAAAAGAAAGTGTGATGTGTCTTCATGTACATCTTCATCACCATATCCTCTACATAGGTCATTATGTACTTAGTTTCATATTAAATTTATGATATTTTGGTAAATTATGTCCGGTGATTATGCTCGTAAGAGAGCGAAGGGACTTCTAAATAAGTTGCATAATTTTGTCAGTTCTCTGTTTGTTAAAGCAAGACCATACTTTCCTAGTGGTATCACAGGTATCAAGTGGACTCCACCTTTCATTGGATTTCCTTAGGATTAAATCTGAAATTTTCTGTTTAATGTTGCAGAGTGGGATACTTACCATCTCTGCTTGACTAGTGTCAAGCGCTGATACCTGTCGTGCCAACTCATCGACTTTTTCATTGTGTCCCGGTACCCAGCACCCAGCAGAGTCTAATATTGTGCTGCGTGCCAAGAACCTTAAACTCTTCGCGACAGCAAGAGACAAGCTTATCACAGTGACAGAAATCGCTTTTATTGCCGCTTGGCTGTCAATGTAAAAGATGATATCAGCCCGTGATATCGCCATCATTGATACCTGTCTAGCAGCTTTTGTCACTACCAGGACCTCCGCTTGGAAGACACTGCTATGATCTGGGAGCCAAAGTGAGTTGTTTAGCTCAAGAGGTTCTGAGAAAAAGCCTGCACCAACACCTATGTCCATTTTGGAGCCATCAGTATAGATTGCTATTGCTGATTCACTGACGTAGGGTTGGTTGTTCAACCACTCTTCTCTGCTTGGAAAGGCAGTTTGGAATGGTTTATAAAAGTCAAGTTTGGGTGTTGTATAATCTGTAATGATACTATCACCCAAATATTTCTGATGAATTTGAGCATGTCCTATTGCGCTGTTTTTCCAGGTATTAGTCTGGCTTAGCCTTAAGGCGCTATATGCTGCGGAATCTTGTACGAAAAAGTCTAGGGGTTTCAGGTTTAGTATCGCCTCTAACCTTGCAGTTGGTGTGGATCTCATGGCACCCGTAATTCCAATGTACGCAAGTCTCTGTACTTTTGTTCGTGCTTTTTTCCGTTGCATTGCACCATACCAAATTATCATAGGTAAGTATTGGTCTGATTATCGCCAAATACATCCACCTGATAATTTTTGGGCTAGGTCCCCAGGATTTCCCAAAGATTCTGTTACAGGAGTAGAATGCAATCATTCCTTTTTTCGCTCTTTCCTTAGAGTTAAGACTCCAGTTTAATTTCCTATCTAGAATCACACCAAGATACTTTGCATGATCTGAAATCTTCAGCGGGGTGTCTTCAATTGAAGGTATTCTGAAGCTTGGTATTTTCTTCTTATTTGTAAAAAGGACTAATTCCGTTTTTGACGGGTTAGTGATAGTGGGTAAGAATTTACCTGTCGCTAATAACGCAAGATCGGCAGCGGAGGCTACTACCTTTACTCCACAATGTTTCAGATTAATGAGGATTGTGTTCATAACCAGCACCCAAAGGAGTGGTAAGAGAACTCCCCCCTGTGGGGTGCCTCTGGATGTGATGGATACTCTCATCTGTATCCCTGCCAGTTCCGAGTTAATTTGCCTGTTCTTTAACATGCGCTAACCCAAATTATTATACTCCTAGGTACTTATACTCCTAAACTTTTCCTATCGGCTCCTCTTCAAGCGTCCACTTCTCTGCCCTGGAGTAACTGCCACCACACCGTTCCTCATATATTAATAATTATTATATTAATTTTTATTTCTGCGAGTCAATTTCAATTCTCCAATGTCAAATTTTTAAATTTTCCATCATTTATACTTTTAAACAATCAAACCCCTAAATGCTTAATCCTCTTTACCCAGACCAGCTTTCATTTCAAGAACTCTTACATTTTATCAACAAAACTAATATAACCTACATACCTCTGTAGAATCCATTGCAAAGTATCGTTTTTCGTCTATTTCCTCAAACCCCCTAGCAAATACTTCCCTCTAACAACGATACGAATAGTGATATCCCATTCAAAATGACTTCTGTACCAACAAAAAAATAAAGTTCCAAATAACAATTCTCCAATAGAACCGGAAGGAACAGAACACCGTCTCCCCCGCAAACAAAAAAAAAACACGGTAACCAACCACCGAAACAAAATGGTACGAGCAACTTTTCCCAGTCTAAATGACAATAAAAGCAAAATATTTTACAAAAAACCCAAACAATAAACAAAAAGGTTGCTAACAATTGAAAATTGTTGTAGGTTCTATAATTCTACCCGTAAAGACTGCAAGAGCCCTCGTAGCTCGTCGGTTGATGTTTAGGTTGGGCTTGGGGTTTTTTTTTTGGGTTCGTACCGCTTTTGGCGGTCTCTGCGAAAACTCTAAACAGTCGTTATCGTCGTCATCGTTGTCACACAAAGAACCAGGAATTATTATTTTTCTCATCTCCTCTGTGTAAAGTTAACCTATTAAGAGGTTTAAGTCTTTTTTAATGTTTCATAAGTAAAACCTTTTTTTTGTGTTTGGTTCGTGAAGGGGAGAGAGTTTGTGAATTGGCAATTAAAAGGTGACCTCCAGCAGCAGCCCACACAGTTCAATTGAAATATTAATTTTAACCCAATAAAATCAAATGGAGTTTTGGGTTTTTGTATTTGATACTGAAAGCTTTGCTTTGGAACATATACTTATTTCAAGGCTAATTTTCGAATAGAAAGCATAGTTTTTGAAGGTTTTGCAATTTGTATTAAGGTTAGAACTTAATTCAAAAGATTGACTCTCTAAATCAATTTCAACAAAAGGTCGAAATGGTAAAGGAAACTTCTTAATGGCTTTTTAAAGTTTAAGATCAATTGTTTAGGGAAATGGACATTTAAGTTTTTGAAAGGAGATTGTTTCAATGACTTTTAGATTATAGATTATTTTTGAACAACTTTAGCTTTGAGGATTGTTCGTTTGACAAATTATTTGGTGTTCAATATACATGAAGCTGGGTCTTTGAAAAAAGTTCTTTTTCACTCTTTAATAGTTTCAAAATTGTGCAAACAAATGTTTTTTTTTTATTTTTGTGAAGTTAAGTTTTATGGGGCTATCCTATTCCTAAAGATACCAACTTGTAGCAATAAATTTATTTTGGAAAAAATAGTTTAAAGCAAGAGAGTAGGTAAAGGAGAGATGAATACAAGAAAACAATCTTACACAGAAGGGCTATATTTTCTAAAAAGAAAATTTAAATAGTTCAGTCCATGAAGTTAATAAAATCCTTTGATCTTAAGATACTTTAAGCAATTGAAAATTGATACACTTATTAAGAAATTCCTAATGATGAATAGTGTGACGTTCAAAATATAATAATCTTTTTTAGTACACAAAAACTCTTTTTGTCGCAGTGCAAACCTCTCTCAATATTCCTCACGTTTTCGATTTTTCGTTTTCATTTTAAGAACTGTTGGGCCTATCAAAAACCTTGACATAAATATTTACAAGACTAAAGGACCCGATTTATTTTCAAATTATTGCCTTAGATTTGGGACTAAAAGAAAATCCAAAGGAATAAGTCCAACAGAATCAAATAGCACGAAATTGCAGTCTAATTCAATTTTCATCTAATTGAGATAGCAATTTACTAAAACAACTTGTGCAGAATGTTCATTGTGGCTTCAGCTGTGTGGCACGTAGTCTCTTTCACCCTGTTGGAATAATATTTCGTTCAGATTCCATATATCTTTTATGTATCAAGTAATATTTTTGACTTTATCAGGCCTATCGAGGTATCCGTTCGGAAGAAGTTCCGAAACGATAATCCGTTCCGATCGGAACTTAGATTTTGTTCGAGGTATCCACTTCAGAAGAAACAAAAATGAAGCAAACAATCGCATTCATTCTATTCCATTTTTCTTAAAATAATCCGCAACTATTTTCTATCGGAAAATTTTCGAAGAAATTTAACGCACAACTCTCAAAAATTCTTTGTTGAATGTACTTAATCACAATGCGTTGATGAGCGTCACATTTTATCGGAAGATTTTCCGATATGTCAATCGGACAGGGTACCTCGGTAGAAAATTCTCCGATTTCAAACAAATCGGAAAATAATTTTCTACAAACTGATACCTCGATAGGGCTGTATATCATTGTTTATTTACTCGTTATCAATGGGTGACCATTTGAATACCGTAAACAACTTTTAACTAGGTAAGGTTGAAGTGGTTTCCAGCGTCGCATCTGACACACTTAGACCCGATTTGGTCTATTGTGATAATATGCTTTACCTACTTAAAAAAATCCTTTTTTGAAAGAACAAATTTTAGTTTCAATTTTGTATCGAAAAGTGAACTACGATTGCCTAAGGTTGATTGTCATTGTACCTTCCGTTTATTTTTAAGGTGCTTCTTAAATAATTTAATTGGGTTTGCTTTTTGCTAGCTCGGGAAGACGCCCATCGTGGTCCGATTCACAATGATATCTGAGCTCTATATGCCTGTCAAATCACCTAAGCCGCATATGAAATCATGCAATAATTTTAACTAACCTATGGACAGGAGGGGCTTCCCTGTCCATGTTTTGTACATTATATTTAGACATTCAGGGGTGAAGTGCCTCGTTTAACACTTCTTTATTGTGTACTCTAAATTCCTGTGTCAATCCTAAGATTTTTCTGTGACGAAAATCTTAGTCTCCTATGTATGTTGCACTTCCCGAAGTCTTCCAAAATCGCCTTTATACCTCGTACATAATCAAGTGCTTATTGATTGATGTGATTGATTAGCTGGATTTGATGTTGACAACTCTGGGCTGCGACGCTAGGTAGTGCTGCAGCCTAGGGACAATGATGTTCGACAATCCGCAGATAATAATGACTGAACAGGCGAATCCTTTATAGGTCGTTACTCGTTACATGGATGTACCTAGAAAATCTATTTATTTTTTTTTATCAAAAGTCACTAAAATGGTGCGAAAAGTCCTAAGAGCGAAGCCATGGACAGTGGAAAACAATTCTATTCAGCAACAGTTAAAAGAAGAAAATATTGGAAACCATTCAATGACCTTTACTAAGCCGCTGCAAGGATGCGAAAGTTGAGTTCGCTTTTGATTCGCCTAACCATTAGAAATTTGAAATTTGAAATTTGAAAATTAAAAATCATAAATAAAATGGAAAATAAATAAACCCTCTTGGGAACCACAAAAAATAACTAATTTTCTATTCTTTTATTTTGTCCCCCATTAGCATTATGTCGCTTTTGTAACAATACTGAATTATTTTTCACTTTGAAAATATGGAATTTCAAAATTTATTCAATAAAATATACATATACTGACATATTAGTTCCGTTGAAATATGCTACACAGATTTGCACGCTTTATTATAGAAAATGTATTGCTCAAAACCAAATCAGTTCCTTAGATATAAAGATTAATTATTATTTCAAAATCATGGACACAATATTTGTATACAAAAAAAGATGAATAAAAATTGGTAATTACATCGGAAAATAACTTTAAGTTTATGAACTCTACCTCCCTGACTATGTTCGGCTGGTCCACCACCATATCCAGGGTTTGACATTAGAATGATTGAATTCACTTTTTTACCATTCATTAATGAATTGATTGCAATTTTCCCAGAATTTAGTCATTCTTTGGATTCTTTTGCATTTTTCACATTTTTTTGCATTCTTTGCATTCATTGGAATTCTTTGATTTCTTTTTCACTTTATGCTTTATTTGCAGTTTTTCATTCATTTTTCTTTGCATTCTTTACATTTAAAGGTTAGTATTCATATGAATGCAAAAGAATGCAAAGAATTCAAAAGAATGAATGTGAAAGTATTCAAGAATGCATATTTTCTCAGAAAATTGCAATCAATATTGGTTGCTGTGTAATGAATGGTTAAAAAGTTATTGCAATCTTTTTAATGTCAAATGAATGGTGATTGCAAATTCGAAGTCACAGTCTCAAAGTAAAGTAAGTGAATGCAATCTTTTAATTGAATTCAATACATGGTTTTCGAAAATTGTATTCACAACAGATTGCAATATTCTATACAAGACTGTAGATACATACTCGTACAATATGCCGCAGAAGAAAAATTATTGTAGTTATCTTAATTGCTTAATTAACTTGAATGGGAAATTGGACTTGATATAGTTGATATTGAATTTAAACTCGATAAGAGTATTCTAATTTCTAGAAATATTGATCTATATGATCACTGCGAAAACAAATACCTCCATTCGATAAGTCTAATAAATTTAAAAAAATAAGAAAATGTGATATGGAGAAACATTAAAAAAAACTTTTATCATTTAACTAACAAACGCCCCTTTCGTCACAAAATGAAACTATATTTAATAGTTTTTGTTTTTCATTTCATAAGAGATACAAAGCTATCATTAGCATGACCGTTCTGAAAAGCAAGCGGCCTGAGTTTATTATTGAACGAGTCATACATTAAATTTATCTACCTTTTAAAGTTTTCGCGGTTGTTTAACACTTTTAAGTTTTGATTTAGTCGCATTTAAATGGAATATACATATATATTAAGTGATTTCAGTACAGACTTACATTCATATAATTATGTACATACATACATACATATTTGACAGCAAAAAGTGAATAATTAAATTGTATAGGGGAATTTATCATTTTTAGGCGGCCTTTTATATATACATACAATGGGCGGCTACAATAATTTTTTTTTTTGGTTTTATTGATCTATAAGTTCAAGACTGAGAAATTATAATGTAATGTCTGCGCATCCAAAATGACCAGTTTACCATAACTATTGCGTATAAGCCAGGCTGAATTTTACCAATTTCATTGATTAAATTAGCTTTTAGGGTAGTGGTGATTTTTGATTTATTATACAAAACCCCACAAGAAGGTGTCCAAAGGAGTCAAACGCACGATCTGCATTAGGAATTCGCTCGTTCAAAATGTGCAATAAAGTATGGACCGATGGTGCCGCCATCGCCAGTTCAAAATCCACACAAAACAGTGAATTATTTGTGTGCATTGTAATTTGGTGGATTTTGTGTGGTCCAATCGAAACGACGATTGTTTGGACCGTAAATGCACAAATCGTGTGAAATGTCCCTCGAACAGAAGAGCCACCTTCAAAAACAATTTAATCATTTGTAAATGCTGTTGAACACTATTACTCTCCGTCTTGCTCGATTGGCCTTCGTTTACAAAAGTGCATAATAATTTCTGAAACGATCCTGGACTTATAGAAAAACTCTTTAGATAAGAAATATTGTAAATGCAGTTTCCAGTTGATATAAACTTGAACAGAAACAAATCATTGACATTTTCGGTTTGAGCTGGTCAAGATACATTTGAATAATATAAAATTTAACCTTGAATACGGTTTAAGACCATAAATCCTATATTTAAGTTATCTAAGATTTGATTTTCAATTAAAATTCAAGATGATCAAGTTTATATTTCTCCCGATAGTGTTAATTTTAATTGGAAAGTTTGAAAATTCAGCAAGTAAGTTTGAAATAAATAAATTCTTAAAAGAATTGATTGTGAATAACTTTATCGCTAGGTAAATAACTTATTTACTCAATAATTTTTTTGTGCGTATTCACTGTGAGTAAGAATGTGTTTTAATATTTGTATGTCTTTAATCACTATTTTGCATAGTGAATTTATTTCTATTCAGTTTTAACTCACTTCGTTGCCATCTAATATATGTAAATTCGGGTGTTTTAAAGTGTATTGAATTGTATTGAGAATTAAGTATGTTAAAGTGTATTAAGGTATAGAATACAAATCAATTCATAGTCTTTTTTAGGGATGCTGCCACTTGATAGGACGTGAAAAATCCTCTAACAGTATCTCTTCGACATATAGACATACTGAAACATGTTTTTTATGTACTAAATGTTCCTTAACATTTTTATAAAAAAAATGTATATGCAAATTGGTAGTATTTAATGATATACATTTTTGGAAGAAATTTAATCGTGTACTTACTCGTTTAAAAAAAAAAAAACATTCTATGACAGGCACCGGTAATATCATTTTTTCCTAAGCATATCATTTTTTTGTTTGACCAAAATGTAGTCCAAGCTCATAATAGTACAAGTAATTTTTTATTTTTTTCGAGAAAAATGTGATTTTGCTTTACGGCTGTATAGGAGGTACCGTTAGCTTTGGAGCTAAAAAATATTTCAATTTCTCCTCTAGGAATCACCGAAGACTCTTAATTACCGAGTTTGAAGAAAATAGCTCAAGGGTGATTCCGCTGTAGACGATTTTTGACACCAATTTTTGAATTACAATATTTTTTACTTTTTTTAATAGATATTCAAAGTAGAAATACTATATTTAATAATAAAAACAAAAACTGAGACCTAAGTTATAGAGAACATTTTTGTTTGCGCTTGGCAACATTATCATACGAAGAGTCGGTACGAACTGCAATTATTACAACTGGTAAAATACGCTCAAAATAGCTATTTCCGATAGTTTTAAGTTATGCTTTACTCAATAGACGTATGAAGCAACATGCCATTTAATCGTTTGCATAAAAACATGTACGATTTTGTTGTTATATTTTTAGCATTATTGATTGCAAATAGCCATTGTAAGTTTGTTGCACCCGCGATATAAAAGATATAAAAGTTTACTTTTTTGGCAGAAATAAAGTGCTAGCGTTTTGAAAGCTTTCTAAAAGTAAGAAGAAAACAAAACTAAAATTAAATCAGTCGTTATTATGAATATATTGTACGTTGAACGACAAAAAACGTTGATTTAAATTGGTTGCACCCGCGATCCCAATATTAAGATCGCGGGTGCAACTTATTGACTACTAACATTATAACGTGATTTATTCTATTTTTTGATAAAATATGCTTTGAATAATAATTTCTCTGTTCACGTTTTTTTTTTAAATTATGTAATATAATATTTTGTTCTTTTTTATATAAAAATATATGGTTAAATGGAAGTGAAACAAGAAAAAGAGACTGATTTACAGAAAATTGACAAAAAATTAACAAATATGCTGAGCTTCATGCAGAAAAAGAACGTAGAAATTTAATGTGGAGAGATGTATAGAAAGGGAAAATGAAGGCAGATACAAATTTTAAAATTCTGACCAGAATCAGACAAAACGAAAAAATGCAGTCAACACAAAAAAAGGCAGGCACTCATTACATCAGTCCCTGTAGACTGAAAAAGTCGCACAAGTGAAACGTAATCGCCCGAGGAGTCCCACTAACGTAGTTGAAGTGTTAAAAAATGTATTTAAAAAAAAAACTGGTTCCACCAAAGCAATGTCTAAAAAACTGAAGGATGACAGGCGATTTCTATAAAAGGGATAATATTAGCAGACAACTGCCGGGTATAAAAGATGTGAAATCGATTAAGTCGGAAGTTAAGAATCGAGAAGAGCACAATGAATGAAGTCAAGTTTTCGATGTTTTTATTGAGTCAGAAGACAAAGCATTAAATTCTAAATCTCCAACAGGGTCTTTTGAACCCCCTATATTACCAGTAGATCCATGCTCTAAAATACCGTTCTGTTTTTACAGCAGCAGTATTTCCAAAAGTTATTTCCGCAGGTTTGTACGTTCTTGCACCAGGTAGGCTGCAATATCACAATATTGCTATGTGGGGTTATCCTTAACCGATATCGATGAAGATGGAGTACTTCTAACATACATATATGTATTTTCGAAAAAATATTGAAGTATTTGAAAAAAACAAAATTATAATTAATAGAGAAGGGTACTGACTTTTTACATATGTGCCTTATTTTATATTTTTTCCGTTTTTTAAATCAGTTTACTAATTTAAGTTAGACGCGTTGCACCCGCGATAATTTGATGTTGCACCCGCGATTGATTTAAAAGCTAATATTTCATTGCTTACTTTTGTTTTTTATCTTTATTTTTATTTATTTAATTAATTGAATCAACCACGTTCAATATATGTAAGAATAGCATGATAAATGTTTCACAATTAACAGAATTTGTGTTTTTTGTACTATGATCTAGAAAAGTCGGGCCGATTCTGTTGCACCCGCGATCGCACTTTGAAACCATTCTTCTGCCAAATTATTTATTATATTTTAGAATTCTAAATGGACTAAATATAAATAAGTGAAAATGTATCCCTTCAAGTAATAATGTCATTAAATATTTTGCTTATTTTATTATTAAATGTACTTCAAATGAGTCTAAATGTTGCACCCGCTATAATGAAATCGCCCTCAAGTGGCTTAGGCTGTAGGTCGAGGCACAAAAATATAGACAGACGTGTTCTTTATCATCGTTATCCCGAGTTCGGATTTTCAAATGCAGAACTTGCCTTATAGTACCTAAATCACAAGTCAAAATATTAAGATAAGTTCCTGCCGCACAATTTTGAAATTCAAGAAAATATTTTGTTTTAAGAAAGTGTTTCACGGATTTAAAAAAATCTAAAATAAAATAATTTTAGACAAATTTTCTAACTATAAATGCCATTAGAATAATAGAATTATTTTTATTTCCTTAAGATTTTCTAAAAAAAAACGGTTGGACTGGTTTTATCAATTCTAATGCTAAAGCTGATATATTGTTCCTTTTTTATTTTAAAGACAAACAATTTTTTTTTTGTTTTAAATCAACATTTCAAAAACCGGATGCTCGATTTTTTTCGACTTCGCAACTAACACTATCATAACACTATTTAAGACAAATAGAAAAAAATTGCTTTCTTATACAAAAATAACGGTTCAAATCATACAAATCTTCAAAAATATATTTATATAGAACGTTTTTAAAATTTAAAATAAGTGGCGCAAAATTTTAGTTGAATTAGTACGATGATAAAGCAGTTTTAGTATGATACTAGGTTAAGACAACGAATTTGCAAATTTTAATCGAATATAGCATCATATTTTCTCTACCCGTTTATTAAAGTTAATATCATCGAATACTCGTACCTACTTTATTTTTAGTTGCGACTTATAAGTACTATAAGGCAAGTTATGCATTCGTAAAAAAAATTGAACTCGAGATTTTGATCAAAGTTGACATTACGATGATAGCGAAGGCCAAAAAAGTGGGTGTGACAATTCTGTCTGTCTGTCTGTCTGTCGGTTCGACTACAGCCTAAACGGCTTGGCTGATTTTATTTAAACTTGGTAGAAATCATTTTTAATTTTTCCCCCCATACGTTCTTTTCTTTTTTTTAAGACCAAAAATAACGGTACCTGCCATACGATTTTTTTTTCGAAATCTTATAATTTTTTTTTCTCAAAAGCTGTTTGACAGAAAAATAAAAATACATAGTAATACATACAATAGTTAAAACTAGATAATGGTTGAAATTTTTTTTTTCCGAAAAATGGTTATTGAGGGTACAACCCAAGGAATCTTTTGTTTTTGATTTTCTCAAAAACGGTGCAACCGATTTTGATCATATTTTTTTTTGCTAAACCTCCCTTAAACTTTGAATAGAATTGTGTATTTAAATTAAAAAAAAACTAAAATTTTGATACAATTTTTTTTTCTTTCAATTAATTCTTACGATCCTAATTTAATAAAAAAAAATTGAAATTAAGATATTACAGCTTGTATAGCTACCACAGAACAATTTTTTCAAATTTTGAATTACTCATTATCGACATAACGGATTTTAATGATTTTTTTTTTATAGATGTTCCTTAAAAGTTTTAAAAACATTGCATTTCAAAACTAAAAAAAAAATTTCTGAAATTAAAAAAAAGTCATTTTTTTTTGGAAAATTTGATATTTCAAAAACGGCTTAGTATTTTTTTTGGAAATTTAATTTTCATTTGTACAATAATAAAAACTTAAGGCGAGCGTACCAAATTTTTTTCTTAAAAATCTTTTAAAAATTTTGTATATAAAAGCTATTTTTTTAAGAAACCACCACAACGACTGATAATTTTTGTTCTTGCATAAATTTATATTTGCATCTGTTTTTATCTGTTACTACTAAATGAATTTAAAAAATTAATTTTATCCTTATGAGCAGTTTCCTCTAGTAACATTCGTTTTTGAAAGTCCTAGTCTATTACATAGGAGCAAGTTCGTGCGACCCAGTCGTGAATTTTATTAGTATCGTGCTAGCTTCATATGACTGTTTGACATTTGCAAACATCAAAAAAGGTTCGTGTACTTATTTTTTTACACGAAATGTCATTATTTTAGGTGTTTTCAGAAGCAATTTATTAAGAAAATTCTTTTACTTCGATACTAGTTAGAAAATGTTACAAATTAAGAATTAAGAATATTAAATTCTATTCTTCAATAAAATCAATCAGAATTTTCTTTTACTTGCAGGTTTTAAATGGATCCCTCTTAAGTCCGGCGATCCAATGCCCAAAACCGCCATTCGCTTGGATTCGAATTTCAACAAATATGTCGGACGGATACAATACTTAAACACACTGCAACTGGCCGAGATTCATAGAGATTCCGATTCCAAAAATATCACCCAAGGTATCCTAATACTCTATTCGAACGAAATAGTTCGACATGAGTTCGAAGTGCTCATTGCCACAGAACATTGCGAATGGCTTTGGTATGATAAGTCAAATGTCCCCGAAAATATTGTCCGTGGCGGTACTGCCTGGAACTTGGAACCTGTTTTTATTGCCAAAAGACAAACATCTTACGATGTTGTGATTGCATCGATTTTCCTAACTTCAGATAAAATACAATCGAGTCCCAAATATGCAGAGGGCTATACGTATGCTTTGATTTGTGCAGATAACACCACATGGGTGGATGCTACATCAATGAGCATTCCAGAGCATAGCGTCAGAGCTGGAGAAGATAGTGGATTTCCTATTTATGTGGCTAGGCTTTTGGGACCCTTATCGCATGTGCCGGGAAATGTTGTGCCGGGCTTGAATAAGACCCTTGTTATTTATAAGGACTATGAATTAAATTCTTTTTATTTACAAGTTCTTGTTGAGGAGTCTGAAGAATATAGTTGGCAAAATGTGAAAGCAGGGGAAGGTATTCCCGATTATGCGGTTGTTTGTGGAATTTCCGAGAAGAATGAGTTAATGTATTTAGCTAAGATAAATATCGTTTTTCCAATTTTGTTCTCGGAAACCAGGAATGTTACTTTTTTTGATATTTTAGTAAAGAATGTTAAATAAATTTTGTTTGAATATTTTTAATTCTTTGTTGTTATGTGTTTTTGTTTATTATAGAGCATTAATTTTATAATTGATGGAACATAAAGACCTCATAATTTTCAACTTCTAGCTTATAGCACAGGCGCCAAAACGATATTCCATTATGGAAAAGCCTTGAGTTTTATAAATACAATTGATAAGGGAGACACAGACACCAACGAGTAAGCCGAACAAATGTTACAGGTTGTAATTGAAAAATGCTTTTTGACAACTATCTGATGGAGAAATGACTCATTGTATGAAGAACTTTTAAAAAAAAACCTTTTAAAAGGAAGCCGAAAGTTTTGGTTAATTTTAAACAGTTTAATACCTAGGGATGGATTTGTTTTTCAGGTTTTTCCACTTTACTCCCAAACTTCATCTGAAATTGAAGAAACAGTGATCTTTTAAATCCTCTATAATACCTAAAGGGCTAGTACCCTTTGACATAATGGTAAGTGCATTGGAATGTCATATGCAGAAGGTCTTGGGTTTGATTCTCAGAAGCTGCGAAAGCTTTTTAGGGGTGTACTGCCTCTAAAAGTATCTCTTGTCTTGAAAAGTGCTGCTTATAAGCCGTTCGAAATCAAGCAGAAAATTGAAGGTTCCCTTCATTCCTGGTGAGACGCACAAAGGAATGGTTGAGAGTTGTAGGCCCTCGTTCTCTTTGAGCTGTTGCATCACCAAATTTAATTTTAATTTGATATTTCTCTAAGTACAAGCTGAAAGTGAAAAAATATTACAAATAAAAAAAAGACAACCGGACTTCTTATTGAACAGGGTTGCTTAAGCAAACCAGCTGTATTTTTCTTCTAACCAATATACTAGGCTATTCCACTCACAAGTTCTTGATTCGTAAAAAAAATTGATCTTGAGATTTTGATCAAACTTGACATTACGACGATAGAAAAGGCAAAAAATTGGTTCCGCATTTCTGTCCGTCTATCTATTTATTCGACTACAATCATGGTGAGTCGATTCTCTTAAAACTTGCCGTTCAAAAGTTTTTTTAATATTTTTCCTTAAAAATGTTTTTCATTTTTTACGTCAGTGGATATTAACTCCGATGTAGATGAACTGTTAAGCTAACTCGACGTTGGTGCTATCAACAGTATAGCGTTATGTTCTAGTCCGTGAACAGACCTTTCTTTGTTTGTTCATAGTATGTACTTGGTCTTGTGTTCATTTACTTTAAGACAAACAAACTTAGACTACTCTAAATTTCCGTTAAGGACTCTGTTATGGAACGTTGGAAGTTGCCGATATTATCAATGTCATCGGCAAAACCTAAAATATTTTGAGAGATTTGTCAAAAACAGTACCCGTACTGTTACCACCTGTCCTACACACCGTCTGCTCCAAAATAATATTGAAGAAATCACATGATTTCCTAACCGAAAACCTTTACATACTTAGAATATTTCGGAGGGGCTATTCCCTGGCACTTAACTCATATTTTTCCTTTAACACGCCACATAGCTGGATCAGTTTAACTTTGATCCTAACTTCGGCCATGGCCAAAAAAAGCTCCTGAAGATAAATGCTATGATAATTTGGTTTTGAAATCAAGAATATGGCGGCGATGAGTCTTGACCTTAAATCATTGATCTTTTCCAGGGTTTGAGACAATCTGAAAATTTACTATACGGTTGATCTGCCAAGCCGGAAGCTGATTATAATTATAGTGTTGCAGAGCAGTCTTGCAAAGAACACGCATACAGTATTGATTGAGCGTTGTACAGTCACTAGATTCATGTTCTCTAAGAGCCTTCGGCCCTTAATACGAGTATATGATTCTTTTTCAGAATAGGTTAGCAGTACTGTGCATGAAAATTATTTTATCCTATAACAATACAGGGGTGGAATCGGCTAAGGTGATTGGTGATTATCACATTTGTGATTATCATTTGTAATCACCTTTAATTTTACATCTGGGTAAGGTGATCACAAAAAAGTATTTAAAATTTGGCATGACTTTAGAAGAAAAGCATTGACGTTTGTTTTTCATCTCAGTTTTTCTTCTATTTAATTTCAATTTTTGCCACTCGAAGTAGAATTTTGTGGAAAACAAATTATAATCAAAACAATTTTGATAAATAAAAAAGTTGAAAATGTAAGTAAATGTTAAAATCCTATTTTAAGAATGTTATGGAATGAAATATACATGTTTTCTATAGGTCGCAAGCCAACAAATCACAGATAGATTTGCTAAGTAACTACATGGAACATCATCCGCACAAATAATAGATATAAAGTAGAGGTACCTCCTGGGATTCCAAATTTTTCGAAATAAAATCTTTTTGTTGTCTCAGAGGTAATAAATTTGATTACCAAAGGACACAATTTTCTCTCCATTATCTTCAAAGTTGCTGTAGTGACCTCAATAGCGGTGCTTTGTCCCATCGGAGTCGACCATTCAAAGCCAACTTGCCTATGGTAGGCTCCCCCTCCAAGAAAGTTCAGCGTCACAGCTAACTGGAGGGTGGGTGGTATATGGGTGGACCGAACTCCAGTGGGTAAATCCAAAAGCCGTAAAATATATGAAAATGTCTCTTTAGTTACGCGAAAATTTTTCAGAAATCATAAATCTATTAAATCAAAAAACAGTTATTAAGACATACAAAATCATGAAAGAGAAAAAAAAGCTTACTTTGCATTTGGTAGCTCAAATATATTTAATTTGTTTCGCAGATTCAGATTTATTAAACGAACTTGTCCGCGGTAATTATTTTCACCGTCATCATTTTCGTTTCTAAAAAATAATTGCACCGGCACAAACACGTTCATTTTGTATTGAAATATATGAAAAATTAACAAAACGAAGTTGAAACACGACAATTTTACTTAGAAGTGATAACAAAATAGCTGTCACAAGCAAATGTCACAAAAATGTGATTATCACATGTGATAGTCACCTTACGCAGACCAAATTTGTTTTTTGTGACTGTCAACTATCACAAATCACCTTAGCCGATTCCACCCCAGCTTTTATTTTTTGACTCACAATCAAGATCAATTTTGATGAAATTTTAAGGAAATCTTCAAATTAACTCACCACGTGATCCTGTAAGATTTGGTAGCAATCAGATCAAAAGGTATTTTAATAGGTAGTTTTGGCAAATTTGTGTCACATTTTCCGTATAAAGGTTTTTCCAATAAAGATTTCCGAGCCCTGGTGATTGAGGCCATATTGCTTAAGCCTGACCCGTCAAATTAACTTTAATTTATTAAATCTGTCTTTCTAAATGGGTTTAAGGAGTCATTTCGTTCAACAACATGTTCAAATGATTAAATTGTTCTTTTATGTTCCAGCAACATTTCGCGTATTTTGCTCATCTTATACGGTCACTATAATAGTGCTTTCGAGAAGCCAATTTCTGGTTCAATCGGCTTAACAATTAGTATATAATCCAGAGATTGTCACTGTTTGGTGCGGATTTCGGGCTGCTGACGTCATCTATCCATACTTCTGTGAGAACGACTTTGGTCAATCCATCACTGTCGATGATAACCAATTTTTTGTTTGGCCTGAATTTGATGGTATTGACATAGACGTTCCGGACGCAGGACTCTCAGCGAATCCGCGGTAGATATAGTAGAATACATTGGCTGGCCTGAATAAAATTTCATTGAAATCTTACTCATAGTTTGTTTTATTTAATTTTAAAGATAGGACACGCTTAATGAAAACCCCACTATACGAACATCGTTATGGATATATAACTAGTTGAATGGCAAAACCGAGGCTTGCTAATCGCTCATAGTTTAGTCTGGCTAAAACAAAAAATCGCTATTGGGCATATGTGCACATTCATCAACCACAAAGTCCTTATTCAATTTATAATATCGTCTTTAAAACGGGGCAGTAATAGTGCCCGAGGCAGGGACATTGTAAAAGAGCAGCACAAAAATATGTGTAAGCTGTCACACAAAATGGTTGATTATATTGATGAAAAATAGTGCTTACCAGTTACCACAAGCTAATGCATAGTATAACAGCACTCAAGCTTCTCTTGAATGAATGAATCAGCAAAAACAAGTCAGACAAGGGACAAGGCCATAGTCCTTAAAACTTCTAAAATTATTATTTGGAACGAATATACAATGGTCCTTGAGAAATCTGACAAAGCGCGTGCTTGGAGTCTGGGTGATTTAAGAGTAAGCAACCAACCGATGAGTGACGCTCTTGCTGGTGATTCTTCTATAATTCTGCGATCAATGCTCCAGATAAGGTTAACGTATATGCTTGAAATCATGATATGTATGGAACTGAGTTGACAAAATCAAGCTATCGAACAACATGTTTTTTCATTAACTGAAAGACTCGTCTCCCCAAACATACTCAAAAGAACTTCTGAACATTGAAAATAGCAGAATTCCAATTGGTCGCCCACGAATGAGATTTCGTTCCCACCGAACTTGTAATGTTCAACTAAATATTCAAAATGTTGTCGACAATATATTCCCAAGTCTTACAATCAAATATAACTATTCGGGCTGACTGTGGGAACGTGTATATTTGTCACTAAAAATGATCATGTCAGGGAGCTAGGAGCTTGATGGGCAAATTGATCGATGAGGTATTGAATTACGAAGAACAAGTCGTCAATTTTTGTACTGAATCAACTGGAACCACTCGGAATGCCGAATGACGTATTCACTGAAGGTCATATCCCCGGTGATGCTGATTCGCAACTTAAATGCACCAAAGTTGCACAGCACAAGTATGTAGATTGACCATACAAAATTGTCACCAAATTCAATGCAGAGATCGTACTTATTTCACTCATATCGATGATTTCCAAAGATTTATCATTGGAATTCAAGTGTTTTTAGTGGCTAATTGTGGAAAATTCCTTGCTTAAAGTAGGAATTCTTCATCAGTCGGTCAACTATGTGGATTTGTAAGTTTGTAGTGGAAATAAAAAAAAGATCATTTCCGCTGGCCTAAAGCGAGGCACTCTACCAATAGATAGTTGCTAAGACTTCTTAAAATATTCACCCCATCCATTCACCAGAAGTCATCTAGCTGCAGATAGTTAGTGCTTCCCGTGAGAAGCCGGGGCGGTTCGTTAGTTTTTAATCAAACCACTAAAAATGGACATTCTTAGGAACAAATATTAAATTTGACCTGTTTAAATCTTAAAGCTTTACTCATCGCTGAAACATAACCCTCTCTGTATCTATCACTTATTTTATTACTCCATATGCATAACCGACCACCAAACAATGTACCTTCTCCGTTATGCTTTGTGTGTTCCCAAATCTCCCGACATAACTGAATTTGGTTAGGACCACTCAACCGTGGTTGGCCTAGGCAATTGTAATTAACGATATTATATAGCCCAGCTTCGGACTGGAGATTAGTTTTCGATTGCTAATTGTACAGGTGTCAATATTATCCTTGAGTTTCATGTAAATGACCATGTTGTCTTGTAATACTTACTCTACCTCCATAACATACCGCATGCAGTGCTCATGTATGTGTAATCAATAATGTGCTACTTCTGCGGTTCCATGTTATTTTCTCCTTGTGACACACAATCACAGGGACATTCCACAGCAGTATCAGTAACGCCATGCAAACAGGATGACAACGCCTACATGATGCAACGTTCTGAAAATGTCTTCTTGGGATGACAATCAGAGATAATTATTGGTAAGGATAAAACTGAATACATCACCATTTCGTATTTATTAATTAAAACTTCAATTATTCAGTCGAGCATTTATCATCTTTCGAAATTTAAATATTACAATACAAATGAAATGAAATTAAATCCATGATGCATTGCATTTCTTTCGGCCTTTCCCAACAGAACAGGCATCGCACAGAAGTGTAAGACCACTGAATGACTGAAGTCCACTTCCTACACCCAGAAGAACGAATAAAAAGTTTTAAAATTCCGTTTCAAAATACTTCTCGTCGATCTACGACGAGTATTCGTTTTTACTGCAAGACCAACAACAACAACAACACTTCTGTCGCCGTACTACTCGTATGTCGGTGCTGCTGTCCTTGTTGGAATTTACTGTGGAAATTTAATTCTCGAACTTGGTATGCATTTTTGATAACGTTCGGAAAATATTTTTGACACACACATGAGTAATAGGGACCTTTTTAAACAGGCTCGGAGTTGTGTGAATTGACAAGGCTCAAATGAGCTTCCTGTTCCAATGGTATCTAAGTGCAAAACTTTTAACTTTCTTCTCCAAAATATTCCTTGACATTGTCATAGCTGATATATATGTATACTCCAGAGAAATATGACATTTCATGGCTTAAATATTTTATTCTTTCAAATGAAATTAAGGTTGCAGGGATACAGTATCCTTGTTCCACTTCGGTGGTTGACAGATTCAAATTACTTTAGGTATTTTTCATTTTCAGTTCTGAGCGGGGCACAGACCAGCGCCTGAGCGAATAGAGCTCGCTTCGAACCTAGCTTGACATGTTTGTGAAATTGATATTTTTAGAATTTTTTCTTTTTATTTATTTCTCGTTAAAGCAAAATGAAAACAAAACTGAATACAATTAGCCGATCTCAGCTTTTTTCTCTTTTTTTTACGGCGCTCATCGATCGAGCTCTGAGCTCAAAAAGAAATTCAAGTTGAGCGCTCCGAGTTAAGAAAGTAACATAAGTAGTACTTTTTTTGACAGCTCAGTTCCCTGCTCGGTGATAAAAAAGAAAAAAGTCTATTATTATCTAAATATTTCTATGAAATTATGTCTGAAGATTGTTATGTAGGAAGTTTGGAAGTTTGCTTTTAGAGAAAAATATTCAACATCATGAAACCATATTTTAAATGGCTAAAACAACATATTTTGTAGTGTTGGACCCTAAACCAGAACGCCATGTGATTTCTTAAGCAAATATAAATGCATCCTCTTTTTGAATTGTTGTAGCGGTTTAACAAAAAAAAAATAGTTTTTACGTATACAATTTTAAGAGAAAATGTTGGTACGCTAATTTTAACTTTGAATTATGAAAATTTAATTTCGAAAAAATAATTGATTCGATTTTGAATTTACAAATCTAAAAAAATAATAGAATAGATAAAATGAAGGCAAAAATAAAAATCAAAAATTATTCTACGGTTGGTGTAGTCAGTAATGTTTTAATTTCAATTTTAACTTGCGATATTGTTGGTTGGTATTACTGGGCAAGTTTTATATTTGGAAAAAAATCGAACTAGAGATTTTGATCAAAGTTGACATTACGATGATAGAAAATTCGCAATTCTGTCTGTCTGTCTGTACCTATGTCTAACTAGACCGCTAAAGCAATTGTCTTCAAAGTCGGTACTTAAGGGCATACAGTGATTCCCTAGAGCAGAAACTGAAATTGTTCTTAGATCTAACATTAAATCTTATTTATCTCGAAAACCTCTAACTATTTTGATGAATCAACTTAAGTGTGCTATTATGGGCATGGAATACATTTTGGCCGGTAACTGTCAATTTTTTACTTGCAACTTATAGGTACTATAAGGCAAGTTATGCATTCGTAAAAAAAAATCGAACTCGATATTTTGATCAAAGTTGACATTACGATAATAGCGAAGACCAAAAAAGTGGGTCTCGCAATTCTGTCTGTCTGTCTGTCTGTCGGTTCGACTACAGCCTAAACGGCTCGCCCGATTTTCTTCAAACTTAATAGCTATGGGTTTTAATTTTTCGGACGTTTTTTTCTGTTTTTTTTTAAAACCAAAAATAACGGTACCTGCCATACGATTTTTTTTTCGAAATTTTATAAATATTTTTTTTCTCAAAAACTGTCCCACAGAATTTAAAAAAAAAATTGAAAAATTTCATTTGGTTAAAACTAGCTAATGGTTGAAAAAAATTTTGCAAAAAATTGTTATTTTTGGTAGCCCCCCTGGGTCCATTTTTTTTTGTTTTTGATTTTCTCGTAAACGGCTTAGCCGATATAAATCATTTTTTTTATGCCAAAGCTCCTCCAAAGTTTGAATATTATTACATATTCAAATTTTCAATTTTTAATTTTTTGGATTTAAAAAAAAAAATCAAATTTTTTTTTGGAAACTCAATATTTCGAAAACCCCATGCTCGATTTTCTTCAAACTTGACAAATAAAAGTTTCTTAACATAATCTACAAGATTTGAGAAAAAAAATTTTGTTTTATCTAAAACTAACGGTACCTTCCATACAAATTTTAAAAAATGGTTTTCGAAAATCGTATTTTTCTCGAAAACGGTTCCGAGAATTTCGCTAAAATTTTTTTCTTTTGATTAATCTGTACGATCTATAATTTAATAAAAAAAAAATTAAATCTAGATATTACTGACTGTACCTACCATAGAACGATTTTTTCGAATTTTGAACTTCTCATTATCGACATAACGGATTTTAATAAAAAATTTTAAAAAGAAGCTCCTAAAAAGTTTAAAAGACATTGCATTTAAAAACTTAAGAAAAAATATTTTTTTCAATTTTTAGAAAAAAAGTCATTTTTTTTGAAAAATTCGATATCTCAAGAACGGCTTAGTATTTTTTTTTGGAAATTAGACTTTTATTCGTACAATAATAAAAACGTAAGGTTGGCGTACCAAAATTTTTTCTTAAAAATGTTTTCAAAATTTTGTACATAAAAGCTTATATTTTTAAGGAACCACTACAGCGACTTATAATTTTTGTTCCTGCATAAATTCATCTGTTTTTATCTCTTACAACTAAGAGAATTTAAAAAATTCATTTTATCCTTATGAACAGTTTTCTCTATTAACATTCGTTTTTAAAATTCCTAGTCTATTACATAGGAGCAAGTTCGTGCGACCCAGTCGTGCATTTTATTTATTTTTGATTTTCTCATTAACGGCTTAAACGATTTTGACCAACATTTTTTGCGTTTTTATATTTATAAGCAATTGCAAAGTAGTTTTACATAAGAACAAGTAAGTGCATTCATTTTTATTGAATTATAAATCGTAAAAATTAAGTGAAACACAAAAAATTATAAAAACTGATTGTAGATGCGGTTTTCAACTTCAACTTAATGTGGTAAGAGGAAGTGCATCTGAGAGAGCTGTCCTTGGATTCACCAGGAAAAGTACTGAGAACGGATGATTTCTAGAAACTAGAGAAAGAAACTCCATATCAAAGTCTACAGTCCTGAGTGTACTAGATATTCCAATAGATGGCATGATTAAAAAGTATAACTTCGAGAAAAACTTTAGAACAGAGTTCAGTAGCAAGAAAGATTGAGTAGGTGAAATAGTGAACTACTATCTCAATGCAAATGTCATCAAATGGTACATCGATGGACTGAAAACTTGTCGAGGGATAGATGCAGCATATTTTGGACCCAGAACTAAACTTTCTGTATCACAAGCATTTTCAAGGCGGAAGTAAATGCCATATAATGCCGACTGAAATCTCGAAGATGTCAATTCTTTTAAACATGATAGATATAGGAATGTGTTGGCAGCCTAAATGTCCTCCGAAAGAATAGATAATAATGTCACACTTCACTGATGGGTACTGAGACACACAAGTGTCATTGGAAATGAGGAGGCAGACTTTTCCTGGACCTCCACCATCTTGTCTTTTATATTTATGATCAGAATGTCACAAAAATTTGAATTGATGGACAACACTTGATAGGTAAAACATTTTTATTTTGTAACAACGAACCTCTCCATTGATAAATATTGTTACAAGTTGATATTTTCAAGAATCTAAAGCTGAAAAAACGCAATGAGAAAAGACGTAATGTTACAAATGCTTCCGCTAAGCAATACTGATAACTCAAACGCCTGTTTGCAAATGTTGTACTTTCGCTCCTGTTAAATATCCTCTACCTGAACACCATGGCAGCATCCAGCTGAGACCTAACACTCTGGGCGGTATTCATATGCGTGCTACACAGTATGTCTGATACAGATTGGTTCAGCTTAACTGTTTTTTTTTTTGTCATTCTAAAAGCTATGAATATTGGTCTGCACATTTCTCCGTCAATATTCTTCCAGGCTAAAATATGAACCGGATGTGAAAGAAACATGCAATTGTTATTGCATATGCGCTCGATTTTCCAAGGACATACACAAACATCTGAATTTGTGCATCGAATGGCTCAAATTCACATATATTTGTGTGTATTAAGTAATACAGCATGATCCACGTTACATTTTCTTGTACATGCATATATGTACACATAAATGTATAAGATTATGGTGGAGTAGAAGAAGTTTTTGAAAGTTGGAAAATTTTGAGTCTCTGCATTTGGGACTTCTGTATATATAAATATACCTACATATGAAGAGAAAATAGTTTTCCAAAATTGAATTATGAGGAAACAGAAAATGACAAGGATTAAGAGAAAAGGGACCTATTTCCTGCTGCTACACATCAGAGGACACTTCACACAATTACTTCCATGTTTCTGTGCTGTGTGGTTTTTTGGAGAATATTGCGAATTTCGAACAATAACTGTGCCACACCGAGAGATCTCTTCAAAAAGGAGTTTTTAATTTTTCAATTTTATTTAAAGGAGTTTAATTTTTTTTTGTGGTTTTTGTGGTTTGTAGTAAGGACTTCTGCAAACATTTAACTTAACTTACATTTAACTTGCGAATTAATTGCTTCGATTAATAGTGTTTTTGCAGCCTGACAGATGTAAATGAATTTTGGGAATACAAATTCTTTTGGGGGTATTCAAGAACATTACTGCAAGTTAGGAATATTTTGGTGAACAATTTTTTGCCAACTCATTTTTTTTTACTTGCGACTCAAAGGTTTTATAAGGTAAGTAATGCAATTGTAAAAAAAATCAAACTCGAGATTTTGATTAAAGTCGACATTGCGATGATAACGAAGACGAAAAAAATGGGTCTCGGAATTCTTTCAATTCAAAAGATTTTTCCGAATAATGGTTATTAATGGTACCCTTTTGGAATCATTTTTTTATGTTTCTGATTTTCTTAAAAACGCTACAGTTGATTTTTATCATTTTTTTTATGCTAAAACTCCCCAACAGTTCGAATATTATTGTGATCGAATTCGCATTTAAAAAAAATATTTGGGTATTAATAAAAAATTAAATTTCTTTTTCAAAACTCAATATTTCGAAAATCCCATGTTAGATTTTTTTTATACTTGACAAATAAAAGCTTCTTAATATAATCTACAAGATGTGAGACAAAAATTGTATTTTACCTAAAAATAACGATACCCACCAAACAAATATTAAAAAATGGTTTTTGAAAATCGTATTTTTTTCGAAAACGGCACCTAGAATTTTGATAAAAATGTTTTCTTTCAACTAATTCTTACGATCCATAATTTAATAAAAAAAAAATTGAAATTAAGTTGTTATACTGACTGTACCTACCATAGAACCATTTTTCCAATTTTTGAAAATCTCATTATCGGCATAACGGATTTTAATGAAATTTTTTATAGAGAAGGTCGTAAGATTCTTTATTTCATGAGACAAATATGCTCGAATCGCTTTTACACTTTCCGACCACATCATATCATTATTTACTTATCGACTTTATTTCATGAGGCAAATATGCTCGAATCGCTTTAGGGTACCCCTTGGCATAATGGTTAGTGCGTTGGACTGTCATGCGGAAGGTCTCGAGTTCGATTCTCAGCCGCTGCAAGAAAGTTTTTTTCAGAGTTGTACTGCCTCTTGCGAGGAATTGACAAATTTTCCAAGAGTATCTCTTGCCATGGAAAGTGCTGCTATTCATAAGCCGTTCGGAATCGGCATAAAATTGTAGGTCCCCTCTATTCCTGGTAACACGCACACAGGAATGGTTGAGAGTTGTAAGTCACTAGGTCCTGGTTCACTCCGAGCTGTTGCACCACCAAATTTATTTTTTTTTCGTAAGATTATTGAAAAATATTGTATTTCAAAACTTAAAAAAATATATTCTTTGAATTTTTGAAAAAAAAAATCAGTATTTTTTTGAAAAATTCGATATCTTAAACACAGCTTAATATTTTAGTTTTGGAAATTCAATTTTTATTCGTAAAATTATAAAAACTTTAAGTTGGCGTACTAAAATTTTTTCTTAAAAATCTCTTAAAATTTTTTTATTTTAATTAGTTTTTAAGACGACGACTTAAAATTTCTCTTCTTGCGTAAGGTAATATTATTTGCTTGAATCACAAGGCATTCTGTTATTCTTATCTTCAACTAATAAAAGAGTTGTTTTAGTCATTAAAAAATGAATTTTATGCTTATATACAGTTTTTCTTAAATATCATTAATTTTTGAAATTCTTAGCCTTTTACATAGGAGCAAGTTCGTGCGAACCAATCGAGCATTTTATCTTTCTAAATATAGTATTTTAAAATACCGCCAAGTAGCAAGTTTCAAGAAAATCGAGATATTGAGTTTTCAAAAAAAAAAACAGTAGGTCTTATAATTTCGATTAAATCAAAATTACAAAAAATGGTTATAGTAGACGTAACGTTAGTAACCACTTTTTAAATAAAGTAATTTTTGGATTTTGTTAATCTGTAGTACAGTTTTTAAAAAAAGATTCTTTTTGATTTCCGAAAAAAATTTATGGCATATCCCGTTAGTTTTTGTACAAAGAATAAATAAAAAAAATGTTGGAATTCTCCTGAAAAGAAATATGGAAGGTTGGTTCCATTGTGACACCACATGAATCAAGTTGACTTTCTGCCTACATGTTGAACCACTTGGAGCTCTTTATGTAGTGCAAGACTAATAATGTCTATATTTTCTAGATCGCTAAGATAATTATAGTAGGACTCTCATAGATGGAACCTGCGTCTTTGAGATTGAACAGAGCATGTACAGACAAGATGAAGAATCGATTCTTCCTCTTTTTCGTCCATACAGTGTCTGCAAAAATCGTCAGGGTACAAACAGAGTGGAGCTTGGGGTTGGAAAATCAGAACTTTCAAGTACATCATCGGGAACTGAAGTATTATCAATGGCCACCTCACTGTCAATTGAATCGGTAGACACATCAGGCAAACTTCCCCCCGAACATCGGGAGGGAAATTGATCTTGTAAGAAAACAAGGCTGTCAAAATATTTCCAACCTGATTTCCAGGAAGTCTGAGACCCATCGTCTCCAGAGCGAGAACGTGGTTTCTTCTGTATTTCTTTGCTCGTACAACATCCCCTGAAAGTAAAGAGTGATAGACTCTCATAGTAACAACATTTCAATTTTTTTTTTTTTCAGATATCTTGCTACTGGAGCATCTTTCAAAAGTCTTGGTTTCACTTTTTGAATGGGAACAAGTACAGTTGGTTGGATCGTACAAGAAACCGTTGAAGCAATTTGGGAAATACTTCATCCTATTCACATGCCAGTACCTATGGAAGCAATGTTCAAAGAAATTTCTCGGAATTTTTTTGAGAAATGGAATTTTCCTCTTTGCCTTGGGGCCTTCGATGGCAGACATTGCCGTCTGAAATGCCCCTCACACTCTGGAACTATGTTTTATAATTACAAACATTTTTTTTCCATCGTTTTGCAAGGTGTGGCTGACGCAAACTGTAAGTTTGTCGCTATTGAAGTTGGTGGATATGGAAAGCAGAGCGATGGAGGCACGTTTCGGAATTCTTCGCTTCATTTGTGTGTGGAAAGAGAATTTAACAAATAATTAGACCCTACTTAAAACTATTATAAGAACTTGAATATTGGCATTTTTTGTTTTTAATCAATTATTTGGAATTAGTTTTTTTAAATTTTAATACAAACTAATTGTTATTACTTACTTGTTACTTTCATTTCCATGGCAACTTCATCCCAGTTTTTGTCCAAAATGTGTCTATTGTGATGATAAGAATCTGTCTGATGTATGATCCCACAAAGGTTTCTTTTTGAATATTAAAGAAATTAAATTATTCACATCCATTTAAAAAAAATATATATAAAACGGTTCGTTCTTTCAGCCACTTGAATACCACTTGCACATCTAGTTGAAAAATCGCAGCGATGAAAGCGGAGAAATCAAAAATGTTTGAAATCGCCGCTCTGCTCTCTTGACGGCTCTTTGCTCTATCTTCGAACTACGCTGCACTCTGTGTGCTACCCTTTCAATGCACGTGTTTGATTTCTCCGCTCCACTCTGTTTGTACACTAAAAATGCTTCAAGTCTCGTTACATATTTAGCTATTAAACAGTGTCAAGTATGACACTTTTAATGGAGCCGATGTGCAACCCGCTTAGAGATAACAAGTAGGAGAGCTCAGAATTCAGATCCAGCTGTGGCCAGACTTATTTTGCTGCCGGACAAGTGGTATGTTGCATGTATCATACAAGTTTTTTTTTCAATAGCATCGTTTTTAAGCATACATTTTCATAAAACGATCGATATACCATTTATTTTTGCACTATAATGCAAAAAGATAGTGTAGTCACACTTTTGGCGAGCTCATCAGCATTGCAATTTCTGGGAATGGCTCTTTAGCCCAACATATGTGAATGTTGAACTGGTGTGCCATGTGTTTGAAAGATGATCGCGGCGGTTAAGAGCGGCTTCGCAATCACTATTTCATATTACGCTTTCTTTGAGCCAAGCATGACTTCTTTTATTACCAAAAGTTCTGCGTGGAAAACGCAGCAGTGACTAGAAAGACGAAAGGTGATATTTAAGTGAAGTCTGTCTGAGTAAACCCCATCATCAGTTTCTGATCCATCAGAATAAAAATTGATCGATTCGTCTTCTAAAAATGTCAGTCCTCCCAGATCAATCTGGGAGGGATGGTAACTTAATTCTGGAATGGTGTATATTGCTTGGTATTGATCCGAATGATTTCAGAATGTAAAGTGGGCAATTTCGCTTTTGGCTCACTAAGTGGAACCTTATAGACATGTTTGAAGCATTTTGTAAGAGTTCATTCAACGTATTAGAATAAGGTCGTTAAAAGCCCCTTATATTATATCTAGGACAGCAAGCATAGCATATTTTCTATAATAAAGGGAAAATTCGATTGTTCGCTGTGTCCAACAATTTCTCTTTACAGTATGCATGTTGAGCCGTAGACATATAAGTCTCGTATCTATGCTTGTTCTTAAATGGATATCAATCAATCTTTCGAAGGTTTTGAGGATGATTGAGGATGGGTCTGACATGTCTCAGTTTTAAATGGGAGCATTTATCAGCTGTGGGTATAAAAAGAACCTTTACTTCTCTTCGTGATTTAGGTATGTGGACTAAACTGACACAACCATTGAAGAGTGTCTCCAAGATTGGTTGAATGATTTCTATAGTTTTCTGGAGCTCAACTGGATATTATGTTGTTTTGTTAAGCAGACTTGTTTGGTTCGACGTAATCCGACCTTGTGGATAAGTCAACTGTTTTGTGGACCTTGGTCAGTGTAATTTAAAAATTGGGAGCTACCTAAAGCGTAGTACCTAATAGCTGGTTGAGCGATTCTTCGCTAGAGTTTATCCATAAGTCATAAGTGTATTTCAAATAGCTGGGCATAGCTGGATTTGTTGAGATGATCTTTTGATAAAAAAAAGAATTACGAAAATAGTTATCAACAGTATATTTCCAACAAATCCATTTTCTTTTTCTTCTTGATATCGGCTTGACTGATTTAAATTAAATTGCTATTACAAAAGCTTATTAAAAGTATAAAAAAATGGCATATAGAAATTTTGAAATATTTTTCATTGATTTCATTTTTGTATACTTCACTTTTTGTTTTCAATTTTGATTTCTTTTGTCAGGTTTAACCGAAGGTTACCATCAACATATTACTAGGTGTTATGTGCTTAAGAAGGGACCTACCTGCCATGATGTGAAAAATAAAAACATTCCACAAGAAAATACAAACAATTTGAGTTTTGTTAAAAAATTTGTTTTTGTTAGTAACTAGCAGACCAGTTCTTGCGTTGCTTCGAACAGTAGGTAGGCATAAACCACAACGGAGGTAAGGCATAATTCTTGTTTTTGAAATTCTGGAAAAGTGAACCGAAAATTCCTTATGACCTCAATAAGATTTGCATATTCTCAAAATCTATAAGTAAAACTTTATTTCGTAAAAAAAGGAACCCTTACCACACCCACATAAGTAGGGAGATCATTTGACAGAAAAAAACTCAAATATCCAAAAACCCAAGAGTCTGTAATTATCCTTTATTATGGAAACACAATATACGAGTACCTATATCTATCTATGGGCGCGTAAAGCTGTTGTCAGTTTTCGGATGGAACATCTGCAAATCTTATAAAAACGGAATCCAATGGGCTGTGTTATTCGAGTGGAATGTTAAGTACATATAATATATGAGCGTCATAAGGACATAAAATATTTTGCAATTCAGGTCGTGTCCAGTAATCATTTCGGCTTCCAGATTACACGTATAGGTATTTCCAGCGAACACGAAAAGACCGAAGGAACTATTCCTTACACATTTACATAAAAACGAAAATGTGGGTCGCAAAACGTTCGCATTCGCAGATATGGCGTATTGGCGGATTGCTGGTGACACATATTAATGGATTCAAAGAAAAACTGAAAGCCTGCGGCTGCTGCTGGATCCTGGTCTTGTTGTCACGATATACATTTATGAACATCATCATTTTAGAAAAGGGCTGCAGGACATGAAGTCAAATAAGTAGTGGCCTAACCTGCACCTTTATCGTTCGTTGTAATCGAATAATAGAGTGTGGTACTAAGTACCTACCTACCGAACACAGCGACACCACACCTCGCCTGGGGTGAAAAATTCCCATCATCATCGCCATCATCCGGGAAAATCGAGGTTAAGCTTTTCCGGTTCATTCGCATGGGACATTGCCGTTAATATGCCTCTTGGGCAAATGAGGGTGTCTTTTTTTTTGTGTTGGTAGGTTAACTGATTGGTATGGGTTTTACACAAGCATTTAGCTGCGTATATTGTTTATTCGCAACAGGCTGAAAATGCCCATGCAACATTATACCCACAGAATACGAGTACAGCGGGTGCGGGTTAAAATATCTGTCGACAGGCAAATCGAAATTGGATTGTTGGCTTTTTCCATCCAGAATGAATAATTGATGATAAATAATTGCAGTTGGCGGAAATGGTTTGATTATTTTTTACTTGGTTATGTTTAAAATGTTTTTTTTTTTTCCTTTTACCAATGGGATTGTTTTGAACAAATATAATTATGTATTATGTTTTTTTTTTTCTGATGAGAGCAAGTTTTCGAGTTTTTTTTTTTTTTCAATAAAAACAACATGGCTATACTGTTAGATGTGAATTTTGTAAAATAAACAATTCTATAAGCATTATACGGGTTTTTTTTGTGTGAATATCATGTATAATTTGACTCTTGAATCGCGATATCTCACGAATGGTAACTCTTAGGAAAAAAAATCTTAAGACCATTTTTGTAGGGAATTTTAAGATCTACAACTTTGGTCTTACTTACCGTTTTCGAGAAAAATCCAAAAAACCTTGAATTTTGACCTTTGACCCCCATAACTTTTTTAGCCCACATAGCTCTCCACCAATATTTGGCTTTCCGGGAATTTTTGTTATTTTAAATGTCTATATTGACCGGACTAGTGGCTGGAGATTTTTAAGGTATTCTCCAGGTTTTGAAGGGTCTACTAAGGTGTCTAGGGTGAAATTGTAATGTCTTTGGTTGATCGTGTTCGGGCTCTGGGAGGATTGACTATTGGAAGTGTATTGCTACTGAACTACACATCGGACCATGGCACCAAGCGTAAGTCCAAGATTATGGGTTGTGGTGGCATACCTGTCCGAGTGCAGCTTGCGTAATTCCCACGAATATAATGGGTGGCGGAGAGCATAAGGCCATGGTTGTTGGATGGTGGTGCAAGTGGTTAATGCATGGATAATGGTCTTGACTTTCGGGGCTCGTCCACTTGTGGCTGGAGACTTTTTGATGGATCTTGGTTGGTGGTAAATCAGTAAGGTCTCCGGCTACTTGCGTGGCTGAAGATCTTTATGGTTTGAAGGGTGAAATTGGTGAAGTCTCCGGCTACTTGCGTGGCTGGAGATTTCTATGGTTTTATCGGTCTGTGACGGTTTAAATTTGTAAGGTCTCCGGCTACTTGCGTGGCTGGGGACTTTTAAGGTTTAATTGGGTTATAACGAGGAGTTAACTAGTGAGGTCTCCGGCTGCTTACGTGGCTTGAGAATGTCAAGGTTTTTAAGGTTTTTAAGGGTTATCTGTAGTAGCAAATAATAGGGGGATCGTCGTCCTCGTTCTCTAGAACAAAGACTAGGAGTGTCTTTCCTAGCTTGCCGTAAGTAGAGCAAAAGACTAGGACGCACATTGAGTTGTTGGTTTCTACCCCGGCCGACTTCTTGGTGTGTATCCTTAGGGTTGACAGGCCTAGGGTTTTGCAGGAGCCTATCTGGAAGTGACGGGTTCAGATCTGGAAATTCCGAAGCTTGAGACAAAAACTTGGACTAAGTCCTGGTTCGGATCGCCTAGGAAGCTCCATGAAATGACGAAGTTGCGAAGCTCCACCGGAAGATATATTCTGGTACCATGGGAGATAGTGCCCATTTGAGTTAGAGGATTGAGTTTTATCCTCTGCTCAAACCCTATCTATGAGGTAGGTTCCCTAGTGGGAGCATCATGGTGGCTTGGTTTACCTGAAATACGGAAACACATATGGTTTTCAAGATTCTTTTCTTGAATTCAAGAGGTGTTAGATAGACCTCGCCTCCTAAGCAAGAGGTGTGCATATGCTGCAACATATCACAACTTTGCGACCGAGATAGCTTGCTATGTCGGGGTTAATGGTCAGGACCCAATCTGACTCAAAATGGAGGTAGGCCTCCCATAGGATTGAGCCGAAACAGGCAGGTGCTCACGTTAAACCAAAAGACGATCTTGATCCAATTTAGGGATTGGAATTGATAAGTGGGTCGTTCGAGTGTTAAAAAGAAACTATGACATTAAATATTATTTTTCAGATGCCATTTTGAAAAATGGCATTTTAGATTATCTACACCTTGAAAATGGATCCGCGTACAAGAGAGTTCTAAGTACCTCTTTTATAGGAACTGAAAAAAGAAAAACTTTTCAGCACTTTGGCTCTATCCTCATTCCTTGTAGAAATTCTTTAAATATTGATTGATTGAAAGATTAACGTGCAAGCATCGGCACGAGACTTCTGCCTACGGCTCAACTTGGTAGTTATTGCAAGGGAAGATTGGTAGATACTGCTTAACACTCGGTAGTAAGAACTATCGAATATTCCCTCCACTATATGGAGTACACTATGGTTGATTTTCTTGATATAGAAAGTGCTTTTAACAACGTCGACACATCTCATTCGCATCTGCACTGTCATATCTGAAGATACATATATGGGTCACTGAGTGAACTGGTTAACCAAATGTTGACTTGTAGGGTTATCAATTAAAAACTGGACGGCGTTTTTGCTAGAAGACCGTAAGTAGACGTACGCCTCAAGGCGGTGTTCTTTCTTCCCTTCTCCGGAACTTGGTAGTAGATGAGCTGCTGACATGCCTGAAAGCGGAGAGCTACAGGCTGATTGCTTATGCGGATGATGTTGCTATCAGGAGAGTATCCTAACATCTTAAAAGAACGCCTACAAAACACTATAAGTAAGTTAAACAGTCAACCGTCACAAAACGAAAATTGTACAAAATTCCTCCTTTTTACTTGCGACTTATAGGTACTTTAAGGTAAGTTATGCATTCGTAAAAAAACAGTTCCAGTTTTTGATTATTATGATTTTTTTTAATTTGATTTTTAGAGTGAGCGATGAAACTGAAAATTTAAACATAATTCCCAAATTAAATGTCATTACGCCCAAGCTAATAAGAGTTTCATAATTCCCAAAATTATGCAAATTCTACATTAACAAATTGTTTATTTATTGTTTTTGGTGATGTGTACCTACGGCTTCGGTTTTCAACCCCAATTGTTTTAAAAATTAAGGTTTTTGTGTATTTAAATACATACATTGTTTAAGGAATTTTCCAAGAATTTATGTATTTAAAGAACTCTGAAAATTTCTATGCATTATGCCCTTGAATTACCTTCAAGTTAAAAGGTGTATCGCTATCCAGCATCTATTTATACTCAAAGATATGAATTATTAATGAATCATATTAATTACACCAAACTCCCTTTTCCTTATTAAATATGCAACAGAGCAGTCCTTGGTGCTGATTAAGTTGATGATAATCAGCATCCTCTGCAGATAACAATTTCAATGTTCAAAGACTTGTGATACTTATATACCTAACTGCAAGATTATCCCATTAGATCCTCTAATGGAAAAGTAGTATTCTTTCATCAAGGACTCCATTCAGACAAAAAAAAAACAACAAACGAAAGAACACAATTGAAAGGAAAGTGCACCGAAAGATTGTGAAAAACCAAACTCAATTGAAGAAGAAGATTCAGAAGAAAAAAAAAATAATAAAAGCGAGAACTACTCGTATAAGCACGGAAAATAAATCCAATCGGATTAGAACACGAACTTGAGAATAAGATGTTTAATTTGCATCCAAAATGTAAATTTATTCAACCGTTCAACGAAAGGATATCTCTGCATTTTTGTGATGTCCTTCCGTTTTCTTGAGTCGAAATATAAGAAGAAGAAGAACGAGTACTCGTATAGATGAGTAATGCGGAAAGATTGTTGTCGCAATTGTGAAACTAAGATGGTGATAAAGATAAGAAGTTATTCTTGCTACCCACTGTAGTCGCCATCCTGAATCTAGTGTCACAATCCCTCAGGATCTGGCGAAACTACTCTTGCGTGAATCTATTATCCTTTTGTGGTTGAAATAGAGGAAATTTTACCAACACTGTAACACAGAATTCGGCTTTGAATCTCAGATACAAAAAGATATAAATTTTGTCTTGGCAACAATAAATTGGAAAAATCCCCAGAAGAATGATTCCGGATTTAAACTGAGTTAGAGGTTAAAAAAATTAAATTTAATTCAGACAAAGCACAGAGTTAGTTGCCTCTTCATCCTGAGACATGGCAAACCAAATATCCGTTCTTGTGTGCTGTGAACCTGCTCTTATGTAAAAGACTAAGAATTTCAAAAAGTGAATGTTATTAGATAAAAACTGTTTATCAGCATAAAATTAATTTTTTGAATGACTAAAACAACTTCTTTAATAGTTGGAGCTAAAAACAGGATGCCATGTGATCCAAGCAAATACTAGTTTATGCTAGAACAAAAACTATGAGTCGTTGTAGTGGTTTCTTAAAAAAAATAAGCTTTTATACACCGCCAATTTAAAATTTTTATCATTGAAGGAATAAATATTAAGTTTCAAAAAAAATATCGAGTCGTTTTGAGATATCGAATTTTCCAAAAAAAATATATTTTTTCTCGTAAATTCAAAAAATATTTTTTATTAAGTTTTGAAATGCAATGTTTTCAAAATTTGGAAAAATAGTTCTATAGTTGGTACAGTATGTGATATCTTAACTTCACATCGTATCGCTCACATCGTAATTGAATGAAAAAAAAATGTATCAAAATTCTAGGTGCCGTTTTTGAGAAAAAAAACGATTCTCGAAAACCTTTTTTTAACGTTTGTATGATTAGCACCATTATTTTTAGGTTAAATAAATTATTTTTCTCATCTTTTAGACTATATTTAGAATCTATTATTTGTCAAATTTAAAAAAATCGAGCAAGGTGTTTTCGAAATATGTATTGAGTTTTGAAAAAAAAAAATTTTTGTAAGACTCCAAAAAAAAGCTTGTAAAATTTTAATACATAATAATACTCAAACTTTCGTAAAAAAATTGTCAAAGTCTTTTTTTGAGAAAATCAAAAACAAAAAAAATTAAATACACGACTGGGTCGCACGAACTTGCTCCTATGTAAAAGACTAAGAATTTCAAAAATGAATGTTATTAGAGAAAAACTGATCATAAACATAAAATTAATTTTTGGAATGACTAAAACAACTCCTTTCATAGTTGGAGCTAAAAACAGGATGCCATGTGATCCAAGCAAATATTAGTTTATTCTAGAACAAAAATTATAAATCGTTGTAGTAGTTTCTTAAAAAAAATAAGATTTTATACACCGCCAATTTATAGTTTTTATTATTGTAGGAATAAATATAAAGTTTCAAAAAAAAAAAATATTGAACCGTTTTTGAGATATCGAATTTTCCAAAAAATACATATTTTTTTCATAAATTCAAAAAATATTTTTTATTAAGTTTTGAAATGCAATGTTTTCAAAATTTGGAAATATAGTTCTATAGTTGGTACAGTATGTGATATCTTAACTTCACATCGTATCGTTCACATCGTAATTGAATGAAAAAATAATGTATCAAAATTCTAGGTGCCGTTTTTGAGAAAAAAAAAAACGATTTTCGAAAACCTTTTTTTAACGTTTGTATGATTAGCACCATTTTTTTTTAGGTTAAATAAATTATTTTTTTCATCTTTTAGACTATATTTAGAATCTATTATTTGTCAACTTTAAAAAAATCTAGCAAGGTGTTTTCGAAATATGTATTGAGTTTTGAAAAAAAAAATTTTTGTAAGAATCCAAAAAAAAGCTTGTAAAATTTTAATACATAATAATATTCAAACTTTCGTAAAAAAAATTGTCAAAGTCTTTTTTTGAGAAAATCAAAAACAAAAAAAAAAAATAAACACACGACTGGGTCGGATGAACTTGCTCCTATGTAAAAGACTAAGAATTTCAAAAATGAATGTTATTAGAGAAACTGTTCATAAGCATAAAATTCATTTTTAAATGACTAAAAAAACTTGTTTAGTAGTTAGAGGTAAGAATAGGATGCCAAGTTATTCAAGCCAATATAGATTTATACAAGAACAAAAATTATAAGTCCTTGTAGTGGTTTCTTAAAAAATAAGGTTTTATACATATAAGAAAATTTTAAAACATTTTTAGAAAAAATGTTGGAACGCCAATTTGAAGTTTTTATAATTGTTTGAATAAAAATTAAATTTACAAAAAAAGTACTGGGCCGTTTTCGAGATATTGAATTTAAAAAAAAAACAAAAAAATTCATATTGTAATCGGTCCGATTTGTCAAATTGGAATTTTTGACATTTCTCGACGTTTCAAGGTCCCTAGAGGCTATATCAATCATTTTTAGAGAGATGTCTGTGTGTGTGTGTGTACGTACGTTCGTACGTTCGTACGTTCGTACGTTCGTACGTTCGTACGTTCAGTACGTTTTTATTAAAATTCAGTGAGTAGTTTTTTCACTATAACGGTTTAAAAAAAAAGTAAAAATTTTGGTTAGTTTCAAATATCTCACGAAAAAATAATGCTATTGATTTCAAATAAGATTTAATGTACTCATTATAAGGTCATACAGATTTGGTATAAATTTGGAAAAAAATGAACATACCTTTATTTTTTTAAATAAAAAAAAAATGAAAAAAAAATTTCATAACCTAGATATTCTAAGAACCGAAAACAATTTGAAACTCAAAATAATTTTATTTTACGAAAAATAATGTGTTTGACAACTGGTGAAAATTTCAAAAAAAAATCAGCTTACAGTTTTTTTACAAAAAAAAAAACTATATAAAATTCTATTGAAAATTGGTAAAAATTGTTTTTCGACTCAAATTTCTCGAGAACTACTAGTGATATTGACTTCTAATTTAGTTTATTTTGTAAATAGTATAATTTTGTACAATTGGTAAAATGTTGACAAATATTGAATTAATAGTTTTTTTTTTTAAATAAGAAAACTATTGAAAATTCTAGTGAAAACTAGTTAAAATTGTATTTCAAGTCGAATTTCTTGGGAATGAACACCGATAGTGCCTTCTAAAGTATGTTGTTTTATACATCGCTACCTTCCCGTAAGAATGTATACTAAGCGACATTTCTAAAATTGTTCAGGAAACGAAAAAAACGAAGAAAGTTCTAGTTGAATCATAGTGTGCTAAGAGACAATTTTGGTTAAACTAAGTGACATCTAACAAAATTTGTTATAGCTCACGACAATGAGATCTTTATTAATATCGCTTAGCATAATTTTTTTGGCGGATAATACAAATTTCAGGGGACAACATTATTTTAATGAGAAAACATGGTAGTTGATAAATTTTTTTATTTGTACTCTAGTTTCCTTTTCATGCATAAAATAGGTTGGCGAAACCCAGGCCAAAACGTGGCCCTTAACATATAGTATATTTCCTCATCAAAAAGTCATTTTCGAAAAAAGTGTTGCTTAGTATATTTTTACGGGAAGGTATCGACATAATACAATTATTAACATATGGTTAAATTTTGACAAGTATCGAATTGACAGTTTTAACAAAAATATAAAAAAAATCTACTAAAAAGTGGTAATATTTGTTTTTCGACTAGAATATCTTGAGAACGAGCAATGACTTTGCCATTATTTAATTTAATACATAATACAATTTCTAACAAATGGTTTATATTTGACATATGTATATCTAGTTTTAGAGCGGATGTATTTTGTTAGTACCATCCATAACCAAACCATATCTTTTATGTTTGAATATTTCGTATGGCAAGTACCGTTATTTTAGGTCTTAAAAAAAAAGAAAAAATGTGTTTAGAGAGAAATTAAAAATGATATCTACTAAGTTTAAGGAAAATCGGCCGGGCCGTTATGTCTGTAGTCGAACAGACAGAGAGACAGAATTGCGAGACTCTCTTTTTTCGTCTTCGCCATCATTGTGATGTTAACTTTGATCAAAATCTCGAGTTCGATTTTTTTTTACAAATGCATAACTTACCTTATGACCTACTGGAATATCCCTAGTATATAACAAATACATGGTTGGTCCTAGGACACTTGCTTTCGCTACACCGCCTTCAATTTTCCATAGTTATAAGTAATTTTGGTCGTTCCGTACTCTAAAGAGTCGGTTCGTAACGTACGATTTCATTATTTTGTAGTACTACTTGTGAACGGCCCAATGGAGTTTGTACTTAAGTCCCAAATGCCAAACTTTATCAAGGGCTTCAGCAACATCCACGAATAGACCTGAACATACTTGTTTTTTGTCAAGTGCTTTTTCTACAACATCCGTAATTCTATGCACTTGGTCCATCGTGTAATATTTATTTCAAAATCCAAACTGATGGTTTAGTTCTTCTGGTCTTCTGGTCTTCTTTCTTCTTTTATTTTGCTAAGCCTTTTCAGGAGCAGTTTCTCGAAAACTTTTGCTATGATTTGGATAAGCGGTATAAGTAGGTCTATAAGTTGTTACCTCTTTTGGTGGCTTACATTGCCTAAGTATAACAATGACTTCTGCTATTTTGCAATAATTTAGCACCTTTCTAAGCTTAAGGCATGCGTTTAATATACATTGTAGTGTAGTTTGTAGGCATTTCTTTCAAAACCTGAGCAGTTATTAGATCGTACCCTGGTGATTTTTTGTTAGATAACTTATATTGACAAATGGTTCTTACTTCTTTGGGCGTGGCAATGGGAATTTCCCTCAACTGTATTTGTTGAGGATGGCTTAAAGACAGTCGCAAGATGTTCAGCGAAGAAGTCAGCCTTCTGTTTCGGGTTTCCGATCCAACTTCCATATAGAGACTTAACTGGCTGTTGTTTATGTCTGCCGACTTTAAAGGCGCTTGGCTGCTTTCCATAGGCATTGTTCAGTAAAAACATCTGTGTCAAACTTTTCAGGAATCGATTAAGTGAATTATTTTTGAATTCACTGATTCTTTTTATTTAGTTCAATGTTAATATGATTGAATACTACCTTATCGCCTGTAAAATTCGTATTTTGTCATTTTCTTGGAGCTTTTTTTTACAAAAGATAAAAGGAAAATATTTGTTCATATGCGATTGCATAGCATTTTGTTATTCAGCCTGAAAAAAAATTGTTAGAAAATTCAAAAGGTTTCAAATTTCGGTCTATGTTTTAAACGTGGACATAATTAGGGAAATTTGAAAAAGAACGAAATTCGATCTTAAAGTTTCTAAAACACTTCCCTAAAATGTTGACTAAGAAATCAAAACCTGATCTAATTCACTGAAAAACATTCAAAATACTACTTCGTTCTCGGTCCTAACGCTAGTTTTTAATGACACTATCTATGTCAACTCACTACATAAATAAATCAAAAACGTGGGATAGAGTTTGGGATTAAACTTTCTTTTCGAAAATTCGTACATTTGGTATCGATGAATTTCTTCCTAGTTGAATTAGAGTTTACCTTTTGGAGCGCTTAATACAAGTCATATTGGATGGCTTACAGTCTGAAATTCATAAAATCAATGCTGGTGTGCCCCAAGGTTCCATTTTGTCTCCGATTCTTTCTTTCAGATATCCATCAATGTTTTTCTTTCTGGAATCCATTCCATTTCATTATTTCAAAGACGACTGTTCTCCCAGATTTTCATATTATTTGCGATATTTATTTCGTAGTTACTCAGATGTATAACTTAAACTGCGGCTTATGATAGACTTAAAAAAAGGTCGAAAATTTAATGATTGAAAAACTCAATGATGGATTCTGCCTTAATATTTATGAGTGGCTACGTGATATGTGCTAGTAGAATAACAACCTATTCGCCGTGCGCCGAAGACACTCCTAAGTGTTAAGGTTTTCTACGACGATGCTAGAAATTTGTTTCCCCTCCTCATCTGACTGTAATCTACCTCTCGCAAATTGAGTCTTTGAATTCAAAAGAGGTTTCAAAAATGATAGACGATTGAAGTATAAAAGAAGTATTTGCATCTCTCCGTCGTAATGTTTCATGTGTCTCATCATTTTATCGCTATTTTTATAAACAGATCTCTAGTAAAATTCCTCCAATTAAAAAGACAACCGTGATATTCGAGCTATTCGGAATATTCATCCATCAAATCTTGAGCCAAACTTCGGACGCATGCTGTCAAGTACAGAGATTATTTTTTTTGCCGTACTACCACGTATATAGAATATGTAGAACATTATTATATAATATATAATATTTTAGAACAATATTCAAAAAGTCAAAATTAATGTGTTTTTCTGTTTTTCTTACGCTTGCACTGTGTTTATTATTTTAATGGTATTAATAAAACCTTGTTATAAAAAATTATTAATTTAAATAATTAACCACATGTGTATATTTTTAGTGTTTGATTGAACAATTGCTTGAGAATTTTTTTTTGTCACTGCTCTTTAACTGTTGAAATTCACCTCCTAGAAAAGTTAATTCTCAAACCCTTATTATTATTAGACAAAGGAGGTAAAAACACCTCTGTTCGTCTTAGCAACAGTAATTTAATATTTGTATACAGAAGGTACTATATGCTACACGAATTCATGGCTGGCTTTCTTTACATAACCACTGCATACAGAACTGTTTTGAATCATACATGTGTACAAAGTAACAACTTTATATATCTTACATTTTGACCCAAGAGCTTAGCTCTTGTTTATGCTTCCTTTTATTGCCTATTGCCATCAAAATGGGTCAAAAGTTGAGCAAAGGCACAATCTACAAATTCAATTCCGATTTCAATTCAATTTTCTGCTGTTTAAGCTCGGTAAATAATAATAATAATTATTATACATGAAAGCATGCTTGCTTAATGTTGTATAAGTATAATACAAGATTGGCTATAATCGTTATTTGGTTGGACGATGATTGTTCCTGAGTACCAACGTTACCGTAAACAACGTGTTGAGATTGGTCTGGTCGAGACAAGGTCGAGAACGAGAAGTTTTGTGATTTTCTATTTTGTTGGATGTGGAGGTTGATAAAGCAGCATCCTGTTTTGTTTCTGTTTTTGAACGTTTGGGTTTTGTGGGACGATTTTATGAAATTACCTAAATAAATAAAATTAAATAATTGTAATCAGGCGAAAGATCTGCAGAATTTTTGGGGAGTGATTTTCTAAAAACAATTTTCTGGCAAGTAGGTATATATTTGTTTTAAAATCCAAGACGAAGGTGCGAAAGTGAAATTCAAAGAACAATAAATAGGTTCCTCGAATTAAACTGAAAAATATGATGAAATCCTATAAATACGCCAAAAAATTTGTGATTTTGTATTTTTTGTCGTAAAAAAAAGAAAAGAATTTGAAAGAAAAATATGGTATAAGACAAGCCTACATATGAATGTTAATAACACGGGCGTAGATAAATATATTGAATACTCATTGTTCTACTTCCTCTACTGTACCGTCGCTCGGCATTAGATTCAAAGACTTTTGCGGATCGGAGCATTTGTGTCCATTCGCTCTACATGACGCAGTCATCTCATTCGTTGGGCGTACAGTTCGTCGTTATATGTTATCCTCAACTAACTATTTATATAGACGAGACCAAAACTCGCCCGGAGAATTTTCATCTCGAAAGATCCTTAAGCGTTCTCATCCACCTCTTATCATGGTGCATGTTGTATATCTGCACCAATATAATTTACAAGGACCGGGATGATGAGAGTCTTTAATTGCTCGAGAGAGGACAAGGTTTTTTCTAAGTCCAAAGTAGCAGCCATTGACTAACCTAGGCACACAAAGTTGTTGACTACTTCAAAGTAATAGGTGTTTATGGTGGAGTTCTAAGACGTCAGTGCTGAGTGTGTTTTCTTGAAGACACCATATGCTTGGTCTTGCCCTCATTGACTGCTAGGCCTATCTTCTTCCCCTCCATCCCAATGCCCACAAATGCGCCACTGGACAGCAAGCTTTATTCTTCCAATTATGTTAAAGTCGTTAGCCTATCCAAGTAATTGGACGGACTTTTTCCGATGTTCAGCAGACTGATGCATCTGTAATTGGCGAAGTTCAAAGGTTCTTCTTTCTTGAGGATTCGTTCATCGGGTGGGCTTACTTCCAACCTTCGAGGTTACCGAAAACCAAATAATCGCCTTCCACTTTGAACCTTTCGGCAGTGAGGCAGTCAGTGACAGCTGGTTTATTGGATTTGATATATGTAGCTATGTATATTCACTCCACCCAAGTGGTTTAGGCGGTATTGATTGCCTACGTCATCTAACTCGAAATGTATACTTATTCCCTAGAAGCAGAATTCCCTGTGTCATCGCTGTTTTAAAATTTGGAGGAATGGTCATTTCACATTCATATGATTGACTGCTGTACTACAACCATATGTTAAGATATTTTTTTTTTGTACCTTTTGGTAAAACTTCCGAACCTAATTCTTGCTATGGCATCCCACTATTCCGGTGTTTCTCTTTCGTCTTTGGCTCGTAGAGCTTACGAGCAGCTCTTGAACTACTGTAACCATCTTGTTAAGCTGCATGTGCTTGCCAGCACTCATCGTCAAACCAGGAATTTCGTTATGTAGTTCACATCGGATTCATGTCTAAAAATAAATATAAGCTGAACTGAACTTAAACATTGTGGATTGGTAAAGCCCACACATTTAAAAACTTAAGTACTTTGATATATTCTGAAAACAGTTTTTCACCTGTACATTGCCTGGTGTAGAACTAATGACTTTCCAAAAAAGAAAACATTCTGTCATCTATTAATACAAAAAAAAAATCCTGGATTCAATCTATGTATATTGTTTTCTCATAAATAGGCTTCGGATTCTCATGCACTTAAAATCTGAAAATATGCGCTTAAAATATGCGCTTAAAAATGCAAAATATGCATTTAAAATATGCACTTAAAACTAATTCAACTTAATTTCTATTCAATATAAAAACACATTTTCTTCATCTTTTAAAATAAGTTACAAATAAGACTCAAAAACTAAGCATGAGTGCATTAGTCAACATTTTTCAGTTTATATGTAGTGGTTTATGTGTAGTCGCAACCGAAAACAGTTGGCTGTTGTACATGAAACGTGTTAAGCTTTATGCACGAAACACATAAAACCAGCAACCAGCATCGTGTTGTAATTTTTTGACATTTATACGTCTTATTGTTGTTGCATTTTGTGTTATTGTAACCAGCAACAGCAAATTTTGGATTTTGACCAAACGACGCTGTTGACCTTGCTGGTGCTGGTCTATTTTGTGTTGAACGATTAAAAAAAATTGGCGCAAAAGTTTAAACAGCCTATTATTAAGGTATTAACAATTTGCTAACTTTAAAGTAGTTTACTAACTCATTCTTAATTTTAAACATTTTCTAACTAGTATCGTACTAAAAGAATTTTCTTAATAAATTGCTTCTGAACACACCTACAAATGACATTTCGTGTAAATAAGTAAGTACACGAACCTTTTTTGATGTTTGCAAATGTCATCGGGTCATATGAAGCTAGCACGATACTAAAAAAATAAAATGCACGACTGGGTCGCACGAACTTGCTCCTATGTAATAGACTAGGAATTTTAAAAACGAATGTTATTAGAGAAAACTGTTCATAAGGATAAAATTAATTTTTTAAATTCTTTTAGTAGTAAGAGATAAAAACAGAATGCTTTGCAAATATGAATTTATTCAAGAACAAAAATTATAAGTCGTTGTAGTGGTTCCTTAAAAAAATAAGCTTTTATGTACAAAATTTTTAAAACATTTTGAAGAAAAAATTTTGGTACGCCAACCTTAAGCTTTTATTATTGTACGAATAAAAGTCTAATTTCCAAAAAAAAATAATAAGCCGTTCTTGAGATATCGAATTTTTCAAAAAAAAAAACAACTTTTTTTTTCTAAAAATTGAAAAAATATTTTTTCTTAAGTTTTTAAATGCAAAGTTTTTTAAACTTTTTTGGAGCTCTTTTATAAAAAATTTCATTAAAATCCGTTATGTCGATAATGAGAAATTCAAAATTCGAAAAAATCGTTCTATGGTAGGTACAGTCAGTAATATCTAGATTTAAAATTTTTTTTTATTAAATTATAGATCGTAAAGATTAATCAAAAGAAAAAAAATTTTAGCAAAATTCTCGGAACCGTTTTCGAGAAAAATACGATTTTCGAAAACCATTTTTTAAAATTTGTATGGAAGGTACCGTTAGTTTTAGATAAAACAAAATTTTTTTTCTCAAATCTTGTAGATTACGTTAAAAAACTTTTTTTTGTCAAGTTTGAAAAAAATCGAGCATGGGGTTTTCGAAATATTGAGTTTCCAAAAAAAATTTTTGATTTTTTTTTTAAAAATCCAAAAAAATAAAAATTGAAAATTTGAATATGCAATAATATTCAAACTTTGGAGGAGCTTTGGCATAAAAAAAATTATTTAAATCGGCTGTACCGTTTTCGAGAAAATCAAAAACAAAAAAAATGGACCCAGGGGGTCTACCAAAAATAACAATTTTTTGTAATATTTTTTTCAACCATTAGCTAGTTTTAACCAAATGAAATTTTTCAAATTTTTTTTTTAAAATTCTGTGGGACAGTTTTTGAGAAAAAAAAATATTTATAAAATTTCGAAAAAAAATCGTATGGCAGGTACCGTTATTTTTGGTCTTAAAAAAAAAAAAAAAAAACGTCCGGGGGTAAAAAATTAAAACCCATATCTACCAAGTTTGAAGAAAATCGGCCGAGCCGTTTAGGCTGTAGTCGAACCGACAGACAGACAGACAGACAGACAGAATTGCGAGACCCACTTTTTTAGTCTTCGCTATCATCGTAATGTCAACTTTGATCGAAATCTCGAGTTCGATTTTTTTTACGAATGCATAACTTGCCTTATAGTACCTATAAGTCGCAAGTAATAAAGTACATATGTATTCGATGATTTTAACTTTAATAAAAGGGTAGAGAAAGTATGATGCTATATTCGATTAAAATTTGCAAATTCGTTGTTTTAACCTATTATCATACTAAAACAGTTTTAGCATCGTACTAATTCAATTAAAATTTTGAGCCATTGGTTCTAAAACAATGGCTTCCGCTGTTGCTGGTGACGTTGCTGGTGCTGGTTAAATCATTATACCAACACACTTTCATTTTTGATAGATGATCGTTTAAATTTCGATCTCATTTATACAGTTTCAAATACACAGACTTTATTTTTTTATTCATTTCAAAGTTTTGCCGGCATAATCTAGTCAAGTTCATAATATGCACCTTTTTAATATAATGCTTTATATTGTGGTGTTTAAATATGGTTCAAGATTGTGAAATGAATAAAAGAAATAGATAATAGTCTTAAGAATCGTTTGCACTGACATAAAATATTGTATTTTTTTACTGTCTAGTTTAGTTTTTGAACAATATGCATAGGTAGGTGCTCTAAAAATATAAATTTATTTTAAATATATGCATTTATAGTAAAATATGCACAAAAAAATGCAAAATATGCATTTATAGTAAAATATGCAAAAATATGCACTAACGGTTAAATGCCATTTTAAATGAAATTTCTTGATTCGTATACATAATTAGTTGCCTTGCTTCCAAGGTGTTCCTAAAAAAATATGCATTTGCATGAAAATCCGAACCCTACTCATAAATAATTGATAGCCTTGTTTTGATGAATTATCGTCCCTATTCAGATCCAAAGGATGTGTTTCTCACTCATTCCCTCAATGTTATCCATACCTATATCATATCAATCAAATACCATAGTTCTATTTAAGCATGCCTCACTCCCACTTGAACTTAAAAACCAGGTCAGTATAGACTACGAACAGCAACAATATTTACACTCACACGACTTCTATGTTTGTTTCTTTCTCTGTATAATCTTATAATAATGTCAATTGAAAATCAAAACACGATTATTTCTGAACACCCTCTTCACATTTCCATCCTGGATGTATGAAAACAATAACAAGTACCTTATTTGAAGGGTAATTATAATTGAGTTCTGTTTCCAAAGTATTCATACAACTGTATACACATCCATGAATAATAATCTTTTCGCCAAGTAAAATCAAACAAAACTTAACATAGTTGAACTTACTAAATTAATTTGAAGGAGATCTTTCAATTATACCTTATCGAGCACCTGTCAGGAGCAGGCAGACTACCCATACGAGTATATAGAATTGAGTCAATTCAATCTGACATTTTCTTATTGAGCCATGTAAACTATGAACATCCTGGCAGTCTTGAAAGCCTTCACTATCCTTGTATTTTATCGGAACTTGTACTCACTGTTCATCAAAGTCTTAGTTATTGCTTCAAGGATAAAAGAGGCGAACAAATTATTCGAAACTTCCTATATTTTGGTGGTGTAGGTCTCACAATAAATCATATGTATATCCCTGAGATATTATTGTATAAGCTCATGAAAGAGAAGGTGAATTTCATCAAGCTATTGTTGTTTGAAAGTGTATTTGAAATTCTGAATTTGGTTCTTTGAATCATGGGTTTGATGCAGAAAAATAAACTACATTTGTTGTCAATTAAAAATATGAATAGAAAAGAACTTCGTTTGGCACAGAGAAAATGAAAAAACAATGAAACCTACAACTTTTCGGAGAAGAGTGCAATCTTATCTTGAACACTACTTAAATGTCCCTCATCACTACTGCCTACTATAAAGTTTGAAATTGGCACGTTTATGGTCGACAACACACTTTCCCAAATAAAATTTTCGATCTTGCCCAACACCTTAACAGTCATATTTTTACTAAAATGCTTTAGAATACTTTTGACAAACCGTCCAAACAGTCATTGTCAATACAGTCTGGGCAATTCTGTATTTATAAACGAATTTCAACAGTAGTTCAAATATCAACTAATTTATTCATCGACATCCGTGTAACCATTTATTATAAAATTAATTCCTAATTTTAAATGAACTTCTTGGTACTCGCAATGAATCTTTCATTAATTTTAAGATAATTAGTCAATTAAGATCAGGTTCAAATTAAAACAATTTTCATAAAGGATAGTTTAAGGTCTAGAAGAAAAAAGCTTACTTGCGTTGGTACTATAGTAATTATTTGGCCTTGCCCAACGGAGGCTTTAAACGTTTTTCATCACCTTTTTCCTCTTAATTTACCAACAGCCATATTTTCATTGCAATATCTAACACTATTGGACAGCTGTCCAACAGGTGTTTCTGTGTTTATGAACGCATTCCAACAATTGTTCAAGATTGTTCAAGTATGACCTAATTTATTCAGTGACATCCCTGTTTACTAAATTTGAATGAACTTCAATTAAATCTTTAATTCATTTCAAGACAACCAGTCTTCAAAATCGCTCAGCCTTGTTTATTGAACGTTTCTAAAAATTTTAAGAAACCAATTTCGGTTATTAAGTTTGACAGTTAGTGGGAAATTTTTATAATTAAAGTTTTGGAAATGGACAACCAAAATGTCTAACTTAAAAACATACTTTGGATTGAGCTTATAAATACGAGTGAAATTTGAATGTCCTACAGCGCGATTCGACTCAAAGAATCAAATTGTTGTTTCGCCAAAATGTTTGGTCATAGCAACATGGCAAATAAGTTTCCTACTGAAATCTTTTTGACTCCCATTAGCTAATGCACTTCCATTATAATTTTAAAGTTATATTTCCATCCAGGATGAATTAGAATCACGAAGTTAATAGATCTCGACCTTTCACCTACTCAACTTTATTAGTGTCTTTTAATCTGAATTACTGGCAATTAATGAAACGTTTAAAACACCCAAACAATAATCGGACCCGACCTGAAATACTTGCCCAGAAACAATCAAAAAGTTATTAGAGCCATTGATTGGGCTACATCATCCTCTAAATAGGTCCAGAAATGTCATGAAGAGCTCGCAAGCCTTATTGCTAACCTAAAGGTCACTGTTATTTAGGTTCTGGATCAAAGTAGTATTGATAGAAATGAGCGTTTGGATAAACTGACCAAGTAACATTCAGCCCTTCATGAATCTTGCCTCGGCGTGGATGTGCTTTGGTTAAACTGTCAAGCTGGAGATCTGTCGTAATTTGGGTTCGGTTGTCAGGCGCTGCCAGGGGAATTGACAATTTATTCATCCAAGAGTATCACTTGTCGCTAAAAGTGCTTCTCATCTTAGGCTTTCGGACTCAGCTTCAGGTGCGAATAGTGATGCAATAACATAAGTCCGTTTATCCATTGAATTTAATCCAGGGAATGCTTCGGATAGAAGGAGACTCACTGGAATGTCGCAACCAAAAATTGTATTGTATGCGCTGCTTACCAAGTAAACAATTTGGTTAGCTTCGCATACTGTTGTTGACCACAATTCGTTGTTTATAATGAATTGCTAGGGAGAATGTCCACCAAACCTTCATCCCACAGACATATTTTCATCAACAAGACAAACAAGTTAAGGTATCAAGTTGAGACTATGTACGTTGTTCGTGGATGCCCGATGCAGCTAATTGTACAGTTTGCTGATTGGGTGGAAGGTTTGTCTTCTTGTATGTCATTTAGGGTTTCAATTTAAGTTCATTTTTAAAAGGCTTGTGTTTTGGTCTTACATTTTATCTTGATCATCAGTGATGGGAGTTATGTGTGTGTAATGGGTATTTAAGACGACCAAGTCGAAAAATTTATTTAATGTAATTATCGTAATAATGTAGGTTATATTTCCATAACGGCTCTGATTTGAGTGAGGTGGTCTCCGTAAAATTGGTCCCTAATAAAAAACGCGCCTCAAATAGAAAGTTATCAAAATGCACATCAATTCAATAGAGAGATAAGTGATTTCCACACTAAAGTGTTAAATTAGATACTGCCGTACCCTTCTAAGACGTAAATATTGGTCGATATTGACCGACTCTTATAAACTATATTTGCGTCTTAGAAGGGTAGGCAGAACCTAACTGATAAACACTCTGTCCTACCTTTTTGAAATGTACTTTGGAGTTGAGGTCACAATTTTGTCTATTTTCTCCACGGAACGTCTTATTTTAAGAAATCCAAAAATTTCATTTAGTAAAAACTAGATAAAATCTAATAGATTTTTTCGATTTTTAAAAACTGTTAAGCAGACTTTGATAATTTTTTTTTATTTTGAAGATCTTAAAAAGCTTGTATATTATTTTATTTTTAAATTAAATTTTTTTTTATTTTTTTTTCAAATGTATATAATGGTTAGTTACAATTGTTGAAAATGGTTTTCGAAAATCAAATTTTTCTCATCTATAATCTTAATACACATTTTTCACTTTCACTTAATTTTACTGACTGTTTTTACTTGCGACTTATAGCTTCTATAAGGCAGGTTATGCATTCGTAAAAAAAATCGAACTCGAGATTTTGATCAAAGTTGTCATTACGATGATAGCGAAGACTAAAAAAGTGGGTCTCGTAATTCTGTCTTTCGGTCTGTCTGATGTCGGTTCAACTACTGCCTAAACGGCTCGGCCGATTTTCTTTAAGCTTGGTAGATATCATTTTTAATTTTTTCCACCCACACGTTTTTTTCTTTTTTTTATTAAGACCAAAAATAACGGTACCTGCCGTACGAATTTTTTCGAAAATTTATAAATATTTTTTTTTCTCAAAAACTGTTCGATAGATTTAAAAAATAAAATACAAACAAAATTCGTTTAGTTAAAGCTTCCGAAAAATGGTTATTGAGGGTACCCCCCATGGAACCATTTTTTTTTTTTGTTTTTGATTTTCTCAAGAACGGTGCCACCTATTTTGATAATTTTGTTTTTGCTAAGGCTGCCCAAAAAATTAAATAGAATTGTGTATTCAAATTTTCAAAAATTTTTTTTTTTGGATATTTAAAAAAAACTTCAAATTTTTTTTTTCAAAACTCAATATTTCGAAAACCCCATTCTAGATTTTTTTAAAACTTGATATATAAAAGTTTCTTAATATAATCTACGAGATGTGAGTAAAAAAAATTTATTTTATTTAAAAAATAAAGGTACCCACCATTCAAATGTTAAAAAAATTAAAAAAAAATGGTTTCAACGTTTTTTCTTAAAAATCTTATAAAAGCTTTTTTTTTAAGAGACGACTTATTATTTTTGTTCTTGCATAAATTCATATTTGCATAGCATTCTGTTTTTGTCTCTTACTACCTACTTCAAGAATTTAAAAAATTAATTTTATCCTTATGAACAGTTTTCTCTAATAACATTCGTTTTTAAAATTCCTAATCTATTACATAGGAGCAAGTTCGTGCGACCCAGTCGCGCATTTTATTTTTTTGGATTTAAAAAAAAATTCAATTTTTTTTTTCAAAGCTCAATATTTCAAAAACCCCATGCTCGATTTTCTTCAAACTTGATAAATAAGAGTTTCTTAATATAAATTACAAGATATGAGAAAAAAATGGTACCCTCCATACAAATGTTACAAAATGGTTTCCGGGTCCGAGAATTTTGCTTAATTTTGTTTTCTTTCGATTAATTTTTAAGATCTTTAATTTAATAAAAAAAATTGAAATCAAGATACTACTGACTGTACCTACCATAGAATTTTTTCAAATTTATAATTTCTCATTATTGACCAAACGGATTTTAATGAAATTTTTTAAGGAGAAGCTTCTAAAAAGTTTAAAAAACATTGCATTTCAAAACTTTGGAAAAAATATTTTTTGAATTTTTGAAAATAAAAATCTATTTTTTTTTTTTGAAAAATTCGATATTTCCGAAACGACTCAATATTTTTTTTGTAAATTTAATTTTTATTCGAACAATAATAAAAATTTTAAATTGGCGTACCAATTTTTTTTCTCTTAAAATGTTTTAAAATTTTTTTTTCAAGAAACCAGTACAGACATATAATTTTTGTTCTTGCATAAGCTAATATTTGCTTGAATCACAGGCATCCTGTTTTTAGCTGCAACTACTAAAGGCGTTGCTTTAGTCTTGTCAATAATAACATACATTTTAAAAATTGTGGGGATCTTGAAACAACAGCAATTTCGAGCGTTCCAGTCGTGCATTTTTTTAACCACTAGATGCTTGGGAGATATATGAAATACGAAAATTATATCGGTTTAAGTGGATTGATTGAATTAAATTCAATTGAAAGCTCAAATAGATGGATACGACAGCATCTAACTGATGAGCCCACTTTCATTTCTGGGCGAAACGCATTTTGGAGTTGAGGTCACTTGAGCTTTTCATTGTACCAGATGCTTAGTTTCAAAAAAAAAAAAATAAATAAACCAAGTTGATTTATAAATATTGATTTTTCACAAAAGGTTCGGTTGTATTAAATTTTTTGGTTAGAGGACTGCCATACACAATTTTAGGCCATTAGAAAAAATCTTATATTTTTAAAGAAATTCTTTAACCATTTATTATGATTTCGAATTCTCGAATTCTCGAAAACGTTAAAACGGATTCTTATAAATTTTTTCGCTGTTGTTAAATAATTCCAAACAATGGCGCAAAATGTTAGACAAATTTGTACGATATTAAAAATTATATTAGAATGGTGTTGTATGTAATGTATGGTATATATCATCACTCAAATGTCCACTACGGATTCGCTGGGTGTGCTTCCAAAACGTCAAATTTGCCATAACTCTGGAGCATAAATCACGCTGGATTTGACTAATTGCATTGATAATGTTGGCTTTCAGAGTAATGGTGGTTTGTCATTTATTGACACCTACCTGATGTGATTTAAGAACACCCCACAAGAAGAAGTCTTACGGTGTCAATTCGCAAGATCTCGGTGGCCAATTCACATTGCCTCCGCTCGTGATAATCATGTTCGAAAATCTCTCGGGAAAATTGCCTATTGTTGCAAGGGCTGTGTGGCACGTAGCACCGTCCTGTTAAAAATACGATTCGTCGGTGTCTGTATCATCCAACTAAGGTCAAAAGTAATTGCTTACCATCGCCGATAGCGCTTGCCATTGAAGTCAATGGCGTGGCCAAAGTTGGTCTCAAAGAAGTATAGACCGATGATGTTGCCAGCCAAAATCTACACCAAACAGTAACTTCCTATGGATCTATTGCAATTTGATGAATCTCGTTTTGATTTTGGTCGCTCAAATTCGACAATTCCTATTGTTGACGACCCGATTCATCCAGAAATGGGCCTCGTCACTGAATATGATTTTTTACTTAAACTGCGTAAAATTTCGATCGAATAGCAGACCCAATTTCATAAAGCAATTTGATTATTTTCAAATGTTGTTTAATGCTGTTACTAGTTTGGCAAAACAGACTTAATAAATGACAGGCAATTTGAGACATCTCAAATAATTATATGGCCGCAATGTTAGAAAATCACTATTCCTATTTGCTAAGCTCATATCACACTTGACATTTCCAATTGTCAGAATAAGTCTGGTTGCTTGGTTCTCCGCTCGAACTGTCATTGTTTTACGTGTGTTCACAAGTGATTTACAAAAAAATAGCCACGGCTCGATAACATTTAAAAAGTGTTTTAAATTAAGACAGAGTAAGTTAGGAAGCTGCTTTAAAGTAGGCAAAGTATTTAGTGTTATCATTCTAATACCTTGACACTAATCTGTTTAAAATTTTGCGCCAATAAGCTTTCAATAAGTCCATGATCTTACTTTCTGAAGAAATTGTGACAGAACTCTTAGACTTTTGACAGAGAAGAGCAATTTGCTTTTAACTGATGAAAACTTCTAGATTGTATTTATCATTTTGTCGGAGGATTATTGCATTTTCCAGTTTCCAAAAAACCACCTAAGATCCTTGTTTATCCTTCAAAATTACTTGTTTTGTGTGGAATGCCACAATGAACCATGACAGATTGTGGCAAATATTTTAAATATTTTTCGAGTCTTCTTAAATTATGTACGCTTGTGAAATACAACATCGCTGTCTTAAAAGTGGTAAAACTTTTCTACTAAAATCCTTTTTTGCGTATCTTCCAACTAACATCAAAACTGCTTCTTATCCATTTTATCCACACAACTACACATTTATGCACAACTTAGACAAAATTATATGTAGACGAAAGAACTCTTCATTACTAGGCTCAAGGCTGTTTGAACATGGGTATCCTTTTTCGCAAAAAAGAGGAAACTCTTATGTTGTTGGGATGTGTGTTATGTGGTCGTATACCTAACCATAGCGACTAACAGTTCAACTCAGTTCATTTGAATTTGATGTGGGATCAGTAATTATTTTCGGAACATGGACTCACATTATAGATATAGAACGTTGTTCAGAAAATATAGCCGTATGTACATATCTAAATGAAGTGTGTGGTTAGGTTGGCTCTTAACGAAATAGGCCATCGAGCCATTCCCGGGGGCAAAGGCTTTCAAACCATAATGACCTATTAAAGCAGGTGTGCACATTAGAGAGAAAGTATTATAGGAATAGGAAATAAAGTTCCTGGCTGCTGGCTGCTGGCTGGGCCTGTTCAAAGAAGAGTTCGCAAGCAATTTTGAGGATGAATTTATGAAGGAGCCCACTAATGCTGCAGTTCTCCCTTCAAATAATAATAGACTCTATTGTGGTAGGACATTGTGTCTATTGTATCCGAATACGGGATTGGCTTCATTAAAAGCCAATTTCAAATAGGAACGAGAGATACTTCTCCATTAATAATGAACATTGAACATACACGTATGTGTATATCTATGTATGCATTTGTTTTGCTTGCATTCAAACACGTACCGACCACTCTCAAATATGTACAGCGCGATAGATACGTTCGTACACAATGTCCTGCGGGAATGCTAATTGATGCGAGTCAACTACCCCGAAGTGATTTATGATAATTGCTTAATTTTTCGTAACACGCCAAACAAATATTGAGATTCTTGTTGCAAATGCCTGCGAATTCGGTTGCGAATTATAGTACCCAACTATTGAATGATGTGAAGGAGGGGAACACTATAAATACTTACGGATTGTGTGAAAAAGGAATTTTGGTTGTTTACATTGCGGGCTCAATTATTTATGTTTATTGAGATATTGAACTCTGTTTAATTAGTTGGTAAATATTAAAAAATGAGTTTTTAACAGAAAATAAAAATTAAGTAAGCAAAAAAGTTTAAAATAATCTGTTTTTCTTGTGAACTAAAAAAGCTTTTATGGATGCGCATATTACTCCAACACTCAATGTATCTTTTTGACATTTTATGTTTTCTTTTTTAATTACAGAACTTTAAAAATCTGACATTAAATTTTTCAGACTTAGCACTAAGCAATTGGATCAAGTAAAGGGTGTTCGAATATAAATGTTGAAGTGTAAAAAACCAAGCTGTGTGTGAGGTATTAACAAAATTCTTTTTTTATTTAAAAGGCTCATGTATGCAATCATGGTATGACACAGTTCAAACCCCCGACTCGTATTCTTATGATGGCTCGAATCCGAGTAGTACAATTTTCAATGACTCTTCCGCATAGATTCGACTGAATTTGAACGATGGCCTGTGTTATGATCACCTCAAGAGCATCGGCCAAATGTGGTTTATTCGCATTGACTTGCGACTTTAGGAAACCACACAAGAAAAAGTTTATGGGTGGCCTATTCACGTCACCTCTGCGAGAGATAACCTTACCATCGTTCATGTAGAGTGTCAATGTCATCTTGATTGTTAACATCAAAGCCATTCCTCTTAAAATGCGCTTCGTTTTTGAAGATGAGTGTTCGGCGAAAATAAGGGACCTCTTCCCAACGCTCAGATCCCCAGTAAGCGATCTACCGTCGTTGTCTATGGTCATGAACTTTGAACTCCCGTATCAGTTGGATCTTGTACTTGTACAGACCTAAATGCCAACGCAAAATTCGTCAAGTTGAAGTCTGCGAAAGGCTTAATTATTGTGCACGGCTAGGAATCGAGTTCCTCGGGTTTTGATGTACAGTTTGGCGGACGGCTGTGATGAGGAGTCGACTGTTTTACGTCTACCGTGCGAGCTAGGTGCCCTGCCCACCGGAGTCTACCAAGCTTAATTTTTGTCACGATATCTGCTTCAAGGTAGATTGCGTACAATTCATGATTGTACCGTCTTCGGAATCGTCCTTCCTCACAACAATTCAACAATTCTCCTTAAGACTTTTCTCTCGAACGCAGCTAAGAGGTCGGAGTGCCTTTTCCTAAGCACCCAGGTCTCGGATCCATATGTGAGTACTGGCAGGACCATGGTCCTGTACAGCAGCAGTTTTGAAGTCATGGTGAGATTTCTGGATTTGAAGAGCTTCGACAGACTATAGTAGGCTCTGTTGGATTTGAGAAGCCGCCCGCGTATTTCTTCTTCTATATTGTTATCGGCTGCTACTATTGACCCAAGATATTTAAAGGATTGCACCACTTCAAATTCGTGCTCCGCTACCTTGATTGTTTGACTAACTGTTCCTCTCGCATCCGACCAGATTTTGTACCGCCTGCTCGATCTGGATGAAGGAATCGTGTACAGCTTGTTCGGTTCTGCCGATGATGTCGATGTCGTCTGCGTAAGCCAGTAACTGGCTGGACCTGTTGACGATGGTTCTCTTGTTTCCGTGCCAGAGTCACGGATTGCTTTCTCCAACGCCAGGTTGAAGAGGAGGCAGGCCAAACCGTCCCCTTGTTGGAGTCCATTAAAGATTTTGATTGGTCTGGATAGCAATCCGGCTATTTTTACTTGGCTTGTCACGTTGGTCATGGTCAACCTACATAGTCGTGTCAATTTATTTGGGATGCCGAATTCTCTCGTGGCTTTGTAAAGATCTACCCTGGCTATGCTATCATAGGCGACCTTAAAATTTATAAGCAGATGGTATGTTGGGATGTTAAATTCTAGACATTTTTCCATCGCCTGCCTAAGGGTAAAGATCTGATCAGTTGTTGATTTGCCTGGAATGAAACCACACTGATATTGTCCCATGATGGTTTTTGCGTATGGGGTTATCCGGTCTTGTAGGATAGAGGAGAGTATCTTATAGACGGTACTCAACGTTGTGAAATCGCCCTTCTTATCTATGGGGCATATTATACCTTTTCGCCAGTCTTCTGGCATTTCTTCCTGCTCCCATACGTGCACTTTAATATCATGAATTGCTTGACGTAAAGCTGGTCCGCCGCGCCGTGATGAAATAATTCGGCTGGTATGCCATCGGCTCCTGGGGCTTTGTTCTGCTTAAGCCGGCCTATAGCCTTCTCAACCTCTTCTATGCTTGGTGGCGGCAACATAGGGTATTCTTCTAAAAGTAGTGGAGCCTGCACTTCTGCAGTAAGCTGACCATTTAGCAATTCATTAAAGTACACTTCCCATCGCTTCAGTATGCTTTCAGGATCAGTGATCAGATTTTCCTCTACTGCGTCATGTTTCGGACGGATTGGCTCCTGGTGCGAACCTCACTCTCAGCTATTTTCTTTTTCATAGATTAGGTTCTTCTCCCAGGGTGATTTTTTTGTCTATGAAGCTGTTTTTCTATTCTTCTGAGTTCTTTATATCCCTCTTCGGGTGCCCGCGTTCTATGAGATTCTTGCATTGCTCGGGACGCAACATTCTTACGTTCAGTCGCTGGCTGGCATTCATCATCAAACCAGTCATTCCGATTTTTACGACTGCTGCCTAAGATGGAGTTGGCAGTACTAATGACAGTATTTTTAAGACTTGTTTCCCTTCTCATTTACGCACAGCATACTGGCTCCAGGACTTACTCTCCCTAAATCAACTGGCACCTCGGTACGTTCGTACCGTCACCAAGTTCACCACGTGGTTTTGGTTACGAGGGACTCCATCAGGTGATACCCAGGTGGCTTTGTAGATATCTTTACGCGGGAACCTGGTACTCGCAACGACCATATTTTTCGATGCTGCCAATTCTAAGACTCGAAGTCCATTGTCATAAGTGTTCTCATGCAAACTATGGGTGCCTGCGTAATGTCTGAATATCGGCTCCAGATATTAAATAAAAATTCCATTATTTTCCAAGCTTTTCATTGATTTTATTATTTTTCTTTATCAAAGAAACAAAAAACAAATCAGTGCAATTCCAGAGATAGAGACATTTACCTTTCAATAGGAAAAACAGCTTCATCTTCTAGAATTAAAATCACAACGTTAAAAATTACCAAAAGAAAATAATTTTGTAAGTAGGTATAACTTCGCCTCGAGTCCTCCAAGAGTCTTGCCTCGAAGTCCTCCTTAGACAAGCAATGAATCTTACTTCAACCATTTGTATCCCCCTTATTTTTCACTTGGTAAAATTAAAAGACTATCTCTAGAGTTTTCTACAAGTATAGGTAGAAGGAAAAAAAATTCTTTTCGGTTTAACAGGTAAAAAACCTCCTCCGACCGACCATGACATTTTTATTCGCCACTTTGAGATACAATTAAATTCCTTAATTGCTACATCTTTTCCAACGATTACTCACCCACAATGGCTTTGATAAAAAGGGAATATCTCTATCGTTGGGGTAAGGTGTTGAAATCTCTTTATATCCCCAACATTAATGAACAAAGACAAGAAAAAATCTTTTTTTTTTTTCTCCGAAGGATGATGTTCTGGATTCAGGAAGAAAAAAAAATGCAATCAAAGATATTTCAAATCTACTCAAGTGTCTATTAAGGGGAATAAAAAAGACTCAGCTTACAGTGAAATCCCAAACATGAAAAAGCCTTTATAATAGTCATCGTCATCGTCCTTTTCGATCCTTCGGTTAAGGCTTTATACTCCACTCATGCACCCTATTTGCGTGTGTATGATGGGGGTTTTTCACCTGAGTAAGGTGTATCAAACGAAAGCGGATTTAATGACCATTAGGCTTAGAGTTCTTTGTCTTTATACTGTCAAGGTCTGAGGAATTGCTTGGAGTTTACTGGAAGAGGAAACTGAAGTTGACGGGCTTTTGCGACGACGAAAACAACGACGACGACGGAATAATATATCCTTTTCTGGGAATGCTCTTTTTTTAATGACAATCTTTCTTAAAAGGAGAAAGTAAAAGTTGGGAATACTGAAGTTTTGGACGAATGTAACCCTTCTAAATTTCAGCCAGATCAGAAAGGGTGAAAAATTTCTTGCAACGTCGAAGGAAACCTAAACACTTAGCAGCGTTTTTGACGACGACATCTAATGTGTGGTCATTCCACAGAAGGTGGTCTGTGTTGCACATACCGAGAACTGAGAGATATTCAGTTTCGTCAGTACAAGTTCCGCTAAGGCCTAGCGGCATGGGAGGTGGTTGTGCCTAAAAGACAGAAGGCAGCATTGAGTTTTTGAATCGTTAAATTCTACGCGCCTTATAGTTCCCCATTTTACAATGCTATAGAGATTTTCGTACAATGTCGTTCTAAATCCGTATCGGAAGGACATGGGTAGATACTGTTTTCAGCAAAACAATTTAATGGATTAGAAGTTTCAATCGAAAGATCATTGACGAATATGAGAAAAAGGGTCGGAGACGAAACGAAGCCTTGTGGCACACCAGGATTTATTTTATAAATTACAGACTTAAGACCGTCCAATACATCTTGTATTGAACTGCTTAGAAAGTTTTAGGAAATTGAAGTGAAATTCAGTATTTCTGCGAATTTTTCCAATATCAGTATTTTTAATATGTATTTTGTATATGAATTTATGAATATGTTTTTAAATGATTCAAACTGCTGTCTGATTTCTAGAAATGTATCTTTTTTTATTAAATTAAATCTTAATACAAGAAATTTGTTTAAAAAAAAATTTGATGTGTCAATTTAAAGTATCTAGTAATTTACATTTAACGAAATAATTTGAAAGACTAATCGTTCACTAGTTTTCAAGATATTGATTTTACAAAAAAAAAACTGATTTTTTTTTCAAAAATCTAAAAATCGGTAATATACAGAGTGTGCCATCTAGTGGTTTCTTTCTAAATCATAGGTTACTTTGCCACTGACAACTGACAACGCTCGAAATCTTGACAGAAAAACAGTATTATAACTGAGCGGAACGAAATGAGCCACTTTACGCTTGAACAAAGTTGGGAAATATTGAAAACTTATTTCCAAGGAGAGTGCTGTATAGCCCAAACAGTGGGTTTTTTTAAAAGAAGTTTTGGCCGGAATGAAGTACTCGCTTAGCCTACTGTACGCAAGTTTGTGCGAAATTTCATGAGACTGGTGTGGTAGTGAACAATATCCATGGTCTACGTACTCGTGTCATATAGTGTGCACAAAAGAGAATGTGGCTGTGTCGATGTAGATTTGAAGAAAAAAGTGAAGTAAATTGTGAAAAATCGTAGATTTTAAAATGACTTTTTACTTGCTTTTTGAAAAAATAGAACTCGAGATTTTCATCAGTTGACATTACAATACGAAAAAGTAAAGATTCCGTCTGTCTGCAGGTCGGTAATGGTTTTTATAAAAAAAAAAAAATATGTTCAGACCATACCAACAATGCATTCCACATTTTGGTAAAAATATGTTATTAACGGTACCTGCCATAGATCCTTTTTTTGATTTTCTACTTTCTCATTTCTGACTCTACTGATTTCGATCCAAATTTTCATATAGGAGCTTCTTTGATTTTGAAATAATATTGTATACAAAACATTTTTTCTTAAATGTATATTATTAAATAATTAAAATTGTCAATATATTTCTTTTAATTTTAAAGACTTTTTTATAGCTATAAAGAATTAATTTATTAATAAAACACACTCAAGCGAAATTTTCAGAAGATTCGTGTTTATATGCTTTTAAAATTATTCATTTATGTATTTTTATTGTGTTGACATACATTTTTTTTGTATTGTGTCAATTAATCCTATGTCGCAGCTCGCAGGTAGTTTTTTATGTCTAACACAATTGCATTTTTCAATAGACTTATTTTTTTATTATAGGTGCACTGAAATTTGTACCAATAATAAAAACAAAAATTATTAATTTAACTTTTCGAAGTAAAGTTTACACCTAAAAATCTGTTCTTTTTATCTCACCAGAGATGAAATAGTTTTTTAGACATCAAGCTATGAAAGAAAAATAAACCATGATCATATCTTATTCAAAGAAAGTCCATCGCCGGAAATTCATTTCTATTTTACTGTGAGCGAAGCTATAAACAAAACTCACCCTCCTTATATTAGTGCATCAGTATGATTGCCATCGCAGCAGCTCTGAGAGTATAGAGTGAAATAGAAAAAAAAGTAGATTTGAGCTTTTTTTGTAAAAATGAAGTAGATTGAAACAGATTTTTTAAATGAAGGAGATTTCAGTATTTTGCCGATGGTGCGAAGTAGGAAGTAGATTTTAAAATATTTTGAAAAAAAGAAGTAGATCTACTTCAATTGAAGTAAAGTGGTACCACTGCTGTGTAGCCGATAGTGAGTGACTCACGTAAATCAACTCGCCATCGATCTCAACAGCTCAACATTTCACGCCTGAGGAGAATTCTGCACAAAGATCTTGGATTATTGGCTTACAAGGTTTAATTGAAGGCGTACGACCATCCGCTTTGTTATCGCTTTGCAGTTTTGGCTTTAGAGCAGCTTGAATCATGTTTTCTGACGAGGTGCATTTTCATATCGGCAGCTACGTAGACAAACAAAATTCCCGCATCTAGGGCTCGGAAAACCCGTATGTTATTGTACAGAACCCAATGCATACACAGATAGTGACAGTTTGGTGTGGATTGTTGAGTGGTGTCATCATTGGATCATTTTTCTTTGGAAATGAAGCTGGGAAAGACGTTTTGGTCAAAGGTGGGCGCTACAGAACCATGTTAACCGACTTTTTTTTTTTTAATAAAATTAAAGACATGGATTTGGACAACTTCTGATTCATGCAGGATGGATGGCGTGCCATACAACCCAGCCCATGCTACAATCGCTCTTTTGCGCACAAAATTCTTAAATCGTATTATCAGTCGTCTTGGCGATGTCAATTGGCCGCCACGGAGCTGCGATTTAATTCCTTTGGGCTTTTTTTTTGTCGGAAACCGTTAAGAACCGATATTATTCCAATAATCCGGAAACGATTCGAGTACGTAAGGCCAATATCATCCAAGCAGTTCGTGAGCTACAGTCCAAAACCATCAACGAGGTCTTGGAAAATTTGGATGGACAGAATGCGCTACTGCGAAGCCAGCCGAGGCAGCCGTTTGAACAACGTTGTTTTGCATAATTAATTGGGAAAATTTGCTCTTACCAATAAAGCCATAATACATTAAGAAACATTAATTTTGTTCATATTATTGTATTTTTAAGAAAGAAACTTGTATTTGGCCCACCCTTCACAATATTATTTAAAATTCAAAGGAACTTCTGGTTTAGTCAAAATCTGGTTAGTCAAAATCATTAAAACTGTTAAAGAAAAAAATCATAATATATTTATAAGCTTGCTTCAGTGGCTTAGGCTTTAGGTTGAGGTACATACATAAATAGATACAGACGGAATTGCGGAGCCGCTTTTTTGACCGTGTTCTCGTTTATCGTAACGTCAATTTTGATCAAAATCTCGACTTCGATTTCTTTTTTCAACACACAAATCTTAACTATTTTACGAATAAAGCCTAGTACTCACCTAGCGTGAAATGAAAAATAAACACGTTCCAAATTACACGCGAAGAATAAAAATGAAAATAGAATAAACTTTTCCACGTGAATTTTTGATACTCACTTTGAATGAAAAAAAAAAAGACAATTATTTTAAAACTGATTCGTCCTTTCTGTTTATAAATTTTAAATTTTTTGTTTTGAAACAAAATATTCAAATCAACTGACAAATGTCACAGTTTTCCACGTTGCCTTAAACTTTTTCCTGATGGTTGTACATTGAGAAATGAAAATCATAGCATGGAAAAAGTTGTGGAACATTTTTTTTTCCAATCCACATTTTAAGCCTAGTACTCACCTAGCGTGAAATGAAAATAAATACGTTCCAAATTACACGCGGAGAATAAAAATGAAAATAGAATAAACTTTTCCACGTGAATTGTTGATACTCACCTGAAATACTGAATACATTCATTAAGTAAACTCTTGAGAGCAGTATCAAAAAATTCGTTATCCATTGTTTATTTCTGTTTATAAATTTTCAATTTTGTATTTTGAAACAAAATATTTAAATTAACTGACAAATGTCACAGTTTTCACGCTGTTGTACACGGTTGTACATTGAGAAATGAAAATTTGGCGTGGAAAAAGTTGTGGAACATAATTGTTTTTCCAATCCACATTTTGGTACTCACCTCTCGTTGGGAATTTCATGCGAGTGAATCAGCCGCCACATTTATATGAAATTTTCATTTTCACTTGAACTGAGTACTAGGCCTTAGTACTCACCTCTCGTTGCGGATTTCATGTCAGTGAACCAGCAGTCACTTTTATATGAAATTTTCATTTTCACTTAAACTCAGTACTAGGCTTAAAAATTAACTTCAAATAAAAATATTGAGTCGTTTTTGAGATATCAAATTTTCAAAAAATATTTGTTTTTTTTTAAGTTTTGAAATGCAATGTTATTTGACCTTTTTAGAATCTTATGTAAAAAACAATGTCAATAAAATCTGTTATTCTGATTATGAGAATTATTAAGGGAGTAACATTAATATCCATTTTTGGGATTTTTCTTCAACCTTTAACTATAACTAGCTTGAACTAAATCAAATCTGTCGAACAGTTTTTGAGAAAAAACAATATTTTATAAAATCTCGAAAAAAAAAATCGTATGGCAGGTACCGTCATTTTTGGTCTGAAAAAAAAGAAAAAAACGCATGGAGTGGAATTTAAAAATGTTATTCACCATGCTTAAAGTAAATCGGCTGAGCTCTTTAGGCTGCAGACAGACAGGCATGACTAGCCATATGTAGAATAGTATACCTACATACATGTCACAAGTAAAAATGTTTTACAATTCTTTTTAATCAAAAGGGTAAATGCCTTACGTCTGTCATCAGGCTCAGTCACAACTTAATAGCATTGAATGTAAAGAGTGATTAAGTGACATCCAATCCAATAATTGCTGACACTACAATTAAAATTCAAAAGATAATATCAAACAGGTATTTCGAAGAAGTTAATTTATAAATTCGAAGAATACAAGTGCATAAACTGAGTGCCTATATTATATAATCAATTAATTGAAATAAAATTAATTTCATGGAAATTTCAATCAACGAACACTAAAGCAATTGATAAATTAAAAGCAACGAAGCTTAGCAATAATTTCCTACCTTAACAAAAGCTGTAAAATTGCCGACAAACACAAACGTGACCATGAACCGAAAACCCCTATATTTCCCACACAAAAGCATAATAGTCGTTCTTCACTTCCACCCAATGTCCTTGGCCAGAGAACAAAAAAAAAAAAACACAACACAAAATCCACCATAATTCAAAATTATTCTATAATGGGTCATGATCTTTGTTATGCTGCGATTGTATGTATTTATGTATATCGGTCAATGTATGTAGGTATATCATAATTATGTATGATGATATAATTGTGTTATGTCGTGTGTCAAATGCTTGCAAAATTAATTAAGCGCATTAAACCGCAAAGGATTCTAAAATTAAGTTTCTCCAGTCAACAAAACTAAAACTAATTAAATGGCACACACATTATGTCATACGCTATGCCATGTGACGTTTAAATACGAAGGACGAGTCTTTCATATCTAAATATAACACGGCCCTTACGTATGCATCAATCATATACATAAATATATAAATAAGGACGAATGAGTTATTTAAATGAATTCTTCACCTGAATATTTTTTGGTTAACTCTTACCGAAAACCTTGTTGACAGTTGTTTCCGTGGCTTTTTACTTTGTCATCTCATTTTCGACAAAATAAGGGAAATCTTCCCTTTGAAAACTCGTTAAAAAATAAATAAGGAAAAAAAAGGATTTAAGTGGAGGAAATATAAAAGAAGTACGACCTTTATCCTGTTGATGGAAAAATATTAAACTAAATTATAGCTCATGAAAATGTTGACGAACTTTTTCGTTTTTTTTTGCCTTCAATATTAAGGTACACAATCGAAAAGCTGAGCATATTTAAAAGGATAAGTTTTATGAGTCCTTAAGTTTGCTCTTTGTATAACCTACCTACCATTTTTGAGAAGACAAAAAAGAAATACGAGTATCTGAGAGGAAGCAGCTGAAAAAAGCACATCAAGCTGATAATAATGACAAGGACCTCAACAAGGACGAAGACTTTTGTCAGTGCAAGAATGTTTTTCCTCTATAATATTTTTTTCCTAGAGGGGTTTTCTTATCTTATTCTCCGTTGCAAGTCAAACGAAAAAAAAAAAATTAGAGCTTCTCGTTGAAATACCCTTGTTAAGGAGCTAGTTACTCGTATACCGAAACCGAACGAGAATTCATGATTGTTTTTTTGACTTCTTCTAGATATTGTTCTCATTTCGTAAAGCCCCATTCGGAGAGTGTCCTTCCTTAAAATAGGAAAATGTCAACGTGTCGGTTTTTTTTTTTGTATTTTTTACATTTAGAAGTAGTTGGCTGTTGTATTTGGTATGGCGGTCAAGTTAAAGTGGATTTCGATGTGATATACACGAGAATGTAATGTCACTGTTCCTAAGGAAGAGACATAAAAATTAGTTCTACAGACGACAAGAGCTTGTCAAAATGGGTATTTTATTGCGAACATGTAACGAATGTAACATGTTCTGTGTTCATCAATTATTTCATGGAGGCATATTTGGTATTCTTCGAGGGATTTCGATGAGACATACATTTTGGTTGTGTTGTTTGCCATTGGAACAGTGTTTTTATGAGTTGTCTTGTTTCAGGGCAAATATGTTTATGGCCCTGCGAATAAAATAACGCAACACACGGTTTTTATACTCAACTATTACATGCGATAATGTTTATCTCTGGTTTGTATATTTTTTTAAATTAAGGTAAAACATAAGTAGGACTCTTTTGGCGGGGGCCGGATTATCCCTCAATTGGATTGGCTACTGTTTCAGCATAAGTCAACCATCTGCCTATAGCTTGGCACAGTGTAGATGGTATCGGATGAGTTGGTGGTCCGGCTGAGTGAGTGATTCAAGAGACATCAAACCTACTAGATTCATATTTTTGAACTTTATAACTTTATCCGAACTGGACGACTCCGTAAGAAAGTCAATTTCCTATATCAATTCTATCCACAGGTTCATACGAGTTATGGTATCAAAATAGCGCACTTCAGCGCAAATTGAGCCACAGGGCTAGACTGCCGGTGCGTGGTTGTCATTTTTACCTACCTTACTAGGACTCTATTGTATAATGGTAAGTACGCTTGACTGTCTCGATTTGGTTTTCAGGTTTTGCCACAAGAAAACAAAAACAATCATGTGGGGTTTCTGCATCTTGTCGAAAGTGACGAATCATCAATTGATATGATAATGAAAAGTGCTTCTTAACTTAGTTCTTCGGCAAAGAGGTCCCCTGTATTCTTGCCGAGAACACGCTTATAGGAATGATTGAAAGTTGTAAGTTCATAAACCTTTTTTACTTGCGACTTATAGGTACTATATGGCAAGTTATGCATTCGCAGAAAAAATCGAACTCGAGATTTTGATCAAAGTTGACATTGCGATGATATAGCGAAGACTAGAAAAGTGGGTATCGAAATTATGTCTGTCTGTCTGTTCGACTACAGCCTAAACTTGATAGATATCACTTCAAATGTTTACCTATTTTTTTATTTTTAAGACCAAAAATAGCGATACCTGCGATACGAATTTTTTTTTCGAAATTTTATAAATATTTTTTTTTTCTCAAAAAACCTTTTTAACAGATTTAAAAAATAAAAATATAAAAAATTTCATTTAGCTAGAGCTAGATAATAATTGAAAAAAATTCGGAAAAATGGTTATTGAGGGTACCCCCGGAACCATTTGTATGTTATTGAATTTTTCAAAAACGGTACCACTGATTTTGATCATTTTTTTTATGCTAAAGCTCCCCAGCAATTTGAAGAGATTTATGTATTCAAATTTTCAAAAATATTTTTTTTTAAGAAAAAGTTAAAAATTTTTGTTTCAAAACTTAATATTTCGAAAACCCCATGCTAGATTTTTTTTTTTAACTTAATAAATTAAAGTTTTTGAGTTTTGATAAAATTTCTTTTCCTTCAATTAATTTGTATGACCTTTAATTTAATAAAAAAAATGAAATTAAGATATTACAGCTTGTACCTGCCATAGAACCATTTTGTCTAATTTTGATATTCTCACTATCGACATAACGGATTTTAACGAAATTTTTTCTAGAGACACTTCTAAAAATTAAAAAAACATTGCATTTCAAAATTTAAAAAAATATATTTTTCGAATTTTGGAAAAAAGTCTTTTTTGAAAATTAATTTTCATTCGTACAATAATAAAAACTTAAAGTTGACGTACCAAATTTTTTTTTAAAAAATGTTTCAAAAATTTTCTATATAAAAGCTTATCAAAAAAAAATCATACTTTTTGTTATAGCACAATTTCAATAGCATTCTGTTTTTATGTCTTACCTTGTTATATAAAACTTATATATACTAAGGTTATATTATATACAAAGGTCTTACTACTAAAGAAATTTAAAAAAATAATTTTATCCATATGAACAGTTTTCTCTAATAACATTCGTTTATAAAATTCCTAGTCTATTACATAGGAGCAAGTTCGTGGGATCCATTCGTGCATTTTATTTTCTATAAGCTGTTGCTTCCGCATTTATTATAATACAATCTATTTTGCGATACATAAGAGTTGATATAGTTTATCATCCTCGAGTTGTTCAACCCCGGTTGTCCAGTAGTCATTTTGGGTTTTATTGACGTTAAGTCGCGATGGAAGACTGACCCTGGAGAAGCGTTAAATGAAGCTCCTTCCTCGTTGTCAATGTTAAAATGTAAAGTTATCATATCACCACTAGCTTGGTGACAGAACAGATTTGGCCAACGCTGAATTTGAAGCACTCCAAATGGTTAGTATATGTGCATATAACGGGTGATTTTTTAAGAGCTTGAGAACTTTTTAAAAAAAAAAAACGCATAAAATTTGCAAAATCTCATCGATTCTTTATTTGAAACGTTAGATTGGTCCATGACATTTACTTTTTGAAGATAATTTCATTTAAATGTTGACCGCGGCTGCGTCTTAGGTGGTCCATTCGGAAAGTCCAATTTTGGGTAACTTTTTCGAGCATTTCGGCCGGAATAGCCCGAATTTCTTCGGAAATGTTGTCTTCCAAAGCTGGAATAGTTGCTGGCTTATTTGTGTAGACTTTAGACTTGACGTAGCCCCACAAAAAATAGTCTAAAGGCGTCAAATCGCATGATCTTGGTGGCCAACTTACCGGTCCATTCCTTGAGATGAATTGTTCTCCGAAGTTTTCCCTCAAAATGGCCATAGAATCGCGAGCTGTGTGGCATGTAGCGCCATCTTGTTGAAACCACATGTCAACCAAGTTCAGTTCTTCCATTTTTGGCAACAAAAAGTTTGTTAGCATTGAACGATAGCGATCGCCATTCACCGTAACGTTGCGTCCAACAGCATCTTTGAAAAAATACGGTCCAATGATTCCACCAGCGTACAAACCACACCAAACAGTGCATTTTTCGGGATGCATGGGCAGTTCTTGAACGGCTTCTGGTTGCTCTTCACTCCAAATGCGGCAATTTTGCTTATTTACGTAGCCATTCAACCAGAAATGAGCCTCATCGCTGAACAAAATTTGTCGATAAAAAAGCGGATTTTCTGCCAACTTTTCTAGGGCCCATTCACTGAAAATTCGACGTTGTGGCAGATCGTTCGGCTTCAGTTCTTGCACGAGCTGTATTTTATACGGTTTTACACCAAGATCTTTGCGTAAAATCTTCCATGTGGTCGAATAACACAAACCCAATTGCTGCGAACGGCGACGAATCGACATTTCACGGTCTTCAGCAACACTCTCAGAAACAGACGCAATATTCTCTTCTGTACGCACTGTACGCATTCGTGTGGTTGGTTTAATGTCCAATAAAGTAAACTGAGTGCGAAACTTGGTCACAATCGCATTAATTGTTTGCTCACTTGGTCGATTATGTAGACCATAAATCGGACGTAAAGCGCGAAACACATTTCGAACCGAACACTGATTTTGGTAATAAAATTCAATGATTTGCAAGCGTTGCTCGTTAGTAAGTCTATTCATGATGTCATGAATGTCAAAGCATACTGAGCATCTTTCTCTTTGACACCATGTCTGAAATCCCGCGTGATCTGTCAAATACTAATGCATGAAAATCCTAACCTCAAAAAAATCACCCGTTATTATACAATGTTTGAGGATTTTTGCAGAAGCTGCATGGGGGAATCGATTCCTAACCTTCTTTTTTACATGTCCTGCTTTATCATAAACACGTAGACTCCATTTTGGAAATTTACACTGAATGATCCAAGTGATCTGGGAAATATTATGTAGATATAAGCTGTCCCAGTCACATCATAAGGAGGTCCAATTGGTTTAACGATTAGGGAGAAATTCTCCGAGATTCAATGTGGTATCAAAATGGACCAACTCATGGTTTAAGTGTGTCGACTGAGAATCAAACCCAAGACCTTCTGGATAACAGTGCAATCCACTAACCATTGTGCTTAGGGATATTACAAGTTTGGTAGAGAAAAATTAGTGGGGTTCTGGTTAGGATCAGGTACCAATAAACTTTAGAAGCACGATGCCAGGACGGTATTACACTTACAAACAATGTCGTTGTCAGAATAACCTAGAACAGTTTTTTTATATTTTATTTTGTACAAGATAATAAAGTTTAGTTTTTTATGAACTTCATCATAAGACTGTCTAAAAAGTTTCAAGCACACAAATGATTTTTCCTTCATTTTCCAGACTCCTTGTCATACCATTTTGTTTTGGAATTCAGTAGGTGGGATGTAATTTGTCAACTGCAGATTACCCTATTTTAAGCTCATCTTTCTCTAATAAAATTAATTTTTAGATTTTTATTAATTAAAGAGAGGTATTACAAAAATCGGTGAATGCGCTAAGGTGAAAGTTTCAAGTATTTTCCAAACTTTTGCTATTAGTGAATCCGGCGAAAGAAAGCTTAGAAAATTGGTGGAAGTGATAAAGACGCAACCAGACATCTGCAGAAATCTTTTCGAGCTCTTATGTTTTGCTTTCATGAGGAAAACTCAAAAAGGATTTGGAGTTCCCCTAGATAATGGTTTATTAACTTCCCATAGGGAGTTATTGTAATCGGTCCGATTTGTCAAATTGGAATTTTTGACATTTTTCGACTTTTCAAGGTCCCTACAGGCTATATCAATCATTTTTAGAGAGATGTGTGTGTGTGTGTGTACGTACGTTCGTACGTCCGTACGTTCTGGTACCATTTTTCGTCGTCGATATCTCAAGAACGAGTGAAGATATTGACTTCAAATAAATTTCGTTTAATAGATAATAACTTCGAAAGAGGCTGAAAGGGCGTTTATTAAAATTCAGTGAGTAGTTTTTTCACTGTAACGATTTAAAAAAAAAGTAAAAATTTTGGTTAGTTTCAAATATCTCACGAAAAAATAATGCTACTGATTTCAAATAAAATTTAATGTACTCATTATAAGGCCATACAGATTTGGTATGAAGTTGGAAAAAAATAAACATACCGTTATTTTTTTAAATAAAAAAAAAAACTGAAAAAAAAATTTCATAACCCAGATATTCTCAGAACCGAAAACAATTTGAAACTCAAAATAATTTTATTTTACGAAAAATAATGTGTTTGACAACTGGTGAAAATTTCAAAAAAAATCAGTTTACAGTTTTTTTTACAAAAAATAAAAAAACTAAAATTCTATTGAAAATTGGTAAAAATTGTTTTTCGACTCAAATTTGTCGAGAACTAGTAGTGATATTGACTTCTAATTTAGTTTATTTAATACATAGTATAATTTTGTACAATTGGTAAAATGTTGGCAAATATTGAATTAATAGTTTTTTTTTTTAAACGAATGGGAAGTTATCAGTGTGGGTCGCACCCAGCCTCTTTTCTTAGAAATGGTTGATACCTTTTTGGAATCTACGCACGTAGCTTTAAAAAGGAGTATCAAAATTTGTTTAAAAATAATCACTTTAAAAAAAAAAGGTACAGTTCACTGTAAGTGTACTTCAAGAATGTTTTTTTTTTCGTTATTGCAGGTATTAAAAATATTTTGTTGCTTCTTGTTAAAGCAGATTCCAAAAATATAAAAATCATGTTCGTAGTACAATCCGTTCCACAGATACATTCTAAAACCTTTTCTACAAAGATGCATTAATGCATTAATATTTTTTTTTGATTTCAAGACCTTATGAAAGAAGTCGGTCTTGGAATATATCCCAGTCTTAATTCCAACGTGAAGAAAATTCAAAAAGTTTTTGTGGTATCTTTCGGACCGTACATTTTTTTAGGTATCTTAATTACCGAACAAAAGGCAAAGTTACAGTCCCTAGAAAAAAAACAGGACCCAGAAAAATGGACGTGAGCATCAAGGATTTCGTATGTAGATATTTTAAACCATACTACACATCTCAAATCTTTTAGCAGAAAATTTAGGAAAAAGGCTATCGATTCCATCTACTGTTAATTTTCAAATTCATTAAACAATTAAATTAAATTATTTCACTTTAACATTTTTTCTTTTCACTTGACACTTTTTACTAACTTGTATGACGTTTAAATGTCAGAAACTGACAGTATCGATAGGAAAGTTCATAAATGATAAGTAAAGAGCGGATTATATGCATTTGCATATGGATTTGCATATATAAGACATTCTCACTTTCTCAGTGATAATAGCATGATTTAACTAAGATCTAGTTATGATGCATATTATCGGTACATTTACAATATTTTTCCGAATGCAGTGCACTCACTCTGCGTTCCAAAATGCGAATCTGACCAAATTTAATAGTCACACAATATATGGGCTATTGAGTTATAATTGTGATTTGTGACTGGTCGGATTCGCGATTTTATCCTTTTTACTGCATTTCGGAACGCAGGATCAGTAGTCGCACTTAAGGCTCGTAATAAAGCCTACAAAGAAAAGTTATCAAATTCGCCACTGCCTCAAGAACCAGTTAAAACTCTATGGGAAACGTGGATCGAAGCAGTGCTGTTTTACAATGAACATTTCGAGGCTATTAAAGGAAAGTGCCGAGTCAACAGCAGTTTATCTGTCTAAGAAAACATTTAACGATTCTATAATAAAAGAACATAACATAGCGCCCAAGTTCAAATTCTGCCCAGTTACCTCAGTGAGTGTTGAGCGAATCTTTTCCACTTACTAAAATATTCTAAATGATCGAAGACACAATCTTACCATTGAACATTTGGAACAATACTTGATTGTTTACGTTCACAAAAATATTAAATAATTTTAATGTTCTTGTACCTATTATCGCGTATCAAAGGATAATTTACTAATTGTATGCTGATTTTGAAAAAAAAGCATGAAAACTTGCTTTTCTCCTTTTTTTTGGTTCCTAAAATTTATCATTTAATTTCACATATTCTGACATTTTTCGTGCATATTTGCATGCATATAACAAGCTTTTTATGTTGCATATAATCCGGTCATTAATGATAAGGTAGTTTTAACAATCGACAATGTAGTTCATCCGGCGAATTTCATAATTAAGGTTTACTGCGGATGCGATAGGGCAGTGTTTTTCAAACTTTTTGAGTACGCGACCCCTTTGCTAGTAACAAAATTTTGGCGACCCCCCGTTATAATGTGTCAGTTATTTAAAAAGCTACATACACTGAACCCCTTACAAGCCCGGTCTAATTACACAAGATTTTACTTATTCTCGATGAAATTTTCTCCCGTATTGCAAAAACAAATTGTAGCAAGTCTTGCAGTAATTTTCATTTTTTTGAATTCTTAAGTGCGCATCACAATTGTCATTCTTGTTTGTTTGTACATATGTATTGCAATTTTGATTTACTGTTTTGTTTGATACATTCTTTTTGTTTTAAAATTTGTTTTAAGTGCCAATGAGAAAGCGTTGTTAGCTAGCTATCAAGTAGAATACCGAGTCGCCAGAGCAGGGAAACCTCATACAATTGCTGAGAATCTTATTTTGCCTGCGGCCCTTGATATGGTTGAAATTAGGGGAGAGTGGGGCACATTTGAACACTTTTTTGCTTTCCAGACTGATAAAACCTAAAATATTCCAGCAATTGGCCTGATATTTTACTCACATTGAACAGTGGTTAAAATTTTAAATTACTTTTAAAAAAGAGTAATAAAGTAAAATTTTATAAGCATTTTTCAAATGTGCCCCACTTTCCCCTATTTTGGGCCGGCAAACAGGAGGCAGATAAACTTAAAAATATACCACTTTCTGACAATACAATTCAGCGGGAAATAAGTGACATGGCCGTTGACATTCAAGAACAAGTAATTGAAAAATTCAAGAAGAGTCCGAATTTTGCCTTGGAAGTGGATGAATCTACTGATGTTTCAGACTGTGCAGACTGTGGTATTTGTTCGTTTTGAAGCAAAGGAAAACATTGAAGAAGAAATTTTATTTTGCAAAGCTCTTTCTGCTAATACTACTGGCCAGTTTTTGTACGATATGTTTTTAGAAAGCTCTCGCAATTACGAGATTGATTAGAAAAACTGTTTTGCTATTTGTAGCGATGGTGCTAGAGCTTTGACGAGCAACAAAATTGGGCTCATTGCAAAATTAAAATTAATAACGCCAAACGTTTCATGGACACACTGCTTTCTTCATCGACAAGTTCTGGCATCCAAGGTGTAACCTTCTGAATTAAATGATGTACTTAAAAGGTGTGATTAGAGTTGTGAACTCTATTAAAGGCAAGGCCTTGCAAAGTCAGCTGTTTAGTATCCTAGGTGATGAAATGGGTTCACTTCATCAAAACCTCCTTTTTCACACAGAGGTCAGATGGCTGTCAAAAGGAAAAATATTGACACGACTTTTGGTATTGAAAGCCGAATTATTGATGTTCTTACAAGATTCAAAATCAGGAAATTTGGATCATTTTTCTGATCCCACTTGGCTCTTAAAATTATCATTTCTTGCTGATCTTTTCAACCACTTAAACATATTGAATAAGAGCCTCCAAGGTAGAGAAGAAAGCATTATAACTGCCAAAGATAAAATCAAAGGATTCCTCGCAAAACTTCAGAGTCTTTACAAACAAACAGTTTTGATTATTTTCCCTGCTTTCAAAAGATCCTCGAAGAAATTTCATCAGATGAATCGGTATCATTAAGCTCTCATATTCATCTCATGGTACAGAATTTGCATAATTTAGAGAAGAATCTATTAAGTTACTTTCCGGAACTCATTTCTGAAAGTGGAGATGGACAAAGTTGGGTATTAAATTCTTTTTTGAATATGTCAGTCAAACTCGCCAATCTACCATCGGTAAAGATGAAATAAAATCTTATAGATTTAGCTGCAGATGGCATACTGAGAATGGAATTCATTTTGAAAACGAGTGACAATTTCTGGATAAAGAGAAGAGGAGAGTATCCTGAGCTGACATACGAGGCTTTGAAGTTGTTACTGCCATTCGCCACTTCATACCTGTGTGAAGTCACATTCTCTTCAATATTCAACATTAAAACTAAAAAACAAAACAGACTGAATTTGGAAAATGATTTAATCTTAAAAGTGTCAAAAACTAATCAAAGATTTCAACGTTTTTTAAAAAATAAACAGGCACATATGTCGCACTAAAAATTTTTTGTTTTATCTAATTTTTTTAGCACAGGACATTTGTTTATTAATCCTACCGGCTTGCGACCGCGACCCCCTAAGGATCTCTTCGCGACCCACCAGGGGGTCGCGACCCACAGTTTGGAAAACACTGCGATAGGGCAATAGATCGAGTAAAATTTTTCGAATTCTGTAATCAACATCAATATCTACTTTTGTGGTTAGTAGTAGGAAGGTTTTTTTTAAAAGCATCTGTGATTATTCATAAGTAAATCAAAGATGGAAATTAGATGCATTTGAAATCTTAATTAACTTCCAAGAAAACACTAACAAATAGGAAATCAATTAATTAATGAACACTTGTTACCTCTTTTACTTAACTTTTACGCCAAGAATCAGCTGTTAATTCTCGGCCTTCACATAAAAACATACATAAATTAACATATTGCAAACCTTGATTATAAAATAATAATTCATTAAGCGGTTAGAACTTTCTACTAATTGAAAATGTGTAGGTTCTTGGAAATTATCTACGCTACGAAATATTTGCTTGAAAAATTATTGAAAATGAATGCATCCACAAAACCAATATAAAATAATTCCCATTGATTTTTTTTTCGAATCTAAAATTCCTACAGATACCACGTTTATGTATAGATACCGCAATTTTCAAGCTAAATGAAGTGGTAAAACATCATTTCTAAACACCATTTCTCACGTAAATCCTTATTTGTGCTATTTTTAGAGGACGACTCCTCTAAATCAATCGGTTGAGTTCGTTGGTGGCTTAACTGGGGTAATCCATTTCAATTTCGATCCGTTAAATAGATAAATTGACGATGAAACTCCCTCAAAACATTTCAATTCGTGTTTCTTTTTTTTTCTAATACGAAAGTTGCAGACAACATTGTCATTAAGCGAAGGTTTAACACGAAAAATCCTCACGAAGCACGTCTGTAGGTATAGGTGGTATATAAATGCTTGATGAATGTCATTTCATTTACACCATCAACCAAACACGAAATAAATAATTCGCTTCAGTAATTTACGGTGATATCTTGATCCTGGTCAGGATATATTGGGACATAGCTATTAGGTTTATACATTTATCAAGTTCAGGTCTCTAGCGGTGGCTTCATGTTATTAGAGTCTAATAAGCGATACAAGTAAATTCAATGTGTTTGTAGTGTGTGGGGAATTCTGTGTTTTACTGTCGTGATAATAAAATACTTTTAAATAAAAAGATTATGTGATATAATTAAGTTCGGTTAATGTGATAAGGCAAGAAGATATAAGCCTTAAGCCCGTGACAGCTTACTAATGTAAGAAATATGCAAGTTCTCTGGAATATGGCGTAAGAAAGTTACTTGCTAAAATTTCCAAGGAGCCTTTCGGTGACCAGGATTTCAAATTAGATTACAACGCGATACCATCATACAGTCCCAACGCCCCAACGTATCCCAATTTGCAATCAGCCGATGATTAAGAAGGTGTTCTAAGGACGACAAGAACAGAAAAAGAGTAGATCCCGTACATACCACTTGATGGTAGTTATCATAAGAGTACGTAGAGTTATAGCTTGGAAATATAAAGAAAGTATTCGGATGCCCACGTTTAATACCGATAGTCTAAAGGAGCACCTTTCAAAAGAACTGAGACCAATCAGTAACCTCTGCAGGAAACCATTGGCGTGATCTAAAGAATTATTTTTATATCCGGCGCTGAGAGAATACCAGGTGGTCGTCAGTAGGGGACTGTTAGTTCTTGGCTTGCCGAAAACACGTCGATAAAGTTTGATGAAAGAAAGTCTCGCAACACAGGGAAATCATATTTACGAGCTTCACCAAACTCCTGATAAGAGGTTTGAACAAGTTCCCTTTAAATTTGGATAATATTTCTAATTTTGGTGGGGGCAATACCTCCATTTATTAGGCCTAATACAAGCTAATTCCTAATCTAACTTAAATAAAGCTCTTAAATCTAGGATTTAAGTAAATTGGAAGGATGATTAAGACGGAATTTTTGGCAGGGGGAACTGAACTTGAAATCAAAACAGTTTATATTACAATTAATCCTCCGAAGCATTCGAGTAATATGTTCGTTGGAGAAATAAGAGGTACGTTGGATATAGTCCAGTCAAAGCGTCATTTGACCTTGCGCGCAGAGGCATGGTCTATTTTTTTTTCATGGATCGATAGGTGCTTATGAGAAAAGCTTAAAACCAAATTTGCACCACATGACAACTTTTTTTACCAAAGTTATTGGTAAAAATGTGTTTTGTGTCATTTTTTGGTCATTTGCGAATATCTCGGCTCCACTATCTCACACAAAGAAAAATTTAACATGATTTTATTCCTTATAACATAATCTATTATGTTCTAAAAACAAACATTTGTTTAAACAAATTAAAAAAAAGCGGGAGCCAAGATATTCATGATTTAAAAACTTAGAAAAGCTTACAATTTAGTATTTTAACCTTGTAGCTTGTAATTTTGGTGTCGCCAGCAACAAGAAGCAACAAATATGTGTAAGTATGTGTGGGGTGTTTGAAGGATACCAATTTATCTTGTGGCTGGCGACACCAAAATTACAAGCTACAAGGTTAAAATACTAAATTGTAAGCTTTTCTAAGTTTTTAAATCATGAATATCTTGGCTCCCGTTTGTCGTAATGGACTAATTTTTTTTTTAATTTGAAGAAAATTAGCAGGACTATAAAACAAAAATCCAAAACTGAAAAGTATTTACCGTGAAATACAGTTTTTTTCTCAATAACTATGAAAAAAAGGTATTAAAAACAAGAAAAAAAACGTTGAAACCAACGGTAACTTTTTATGTTTTTGCTCAAACATATTAAATTAAATGCAAGTTGATAGAAAATATTGTTATTAGCAATAGAGTTTTTTATTTTCACTATGCGACATACTGGGGCTGAGATATTAATTAAAACATAAAATCATAAAATGCGTGGGTGCGCTGACTTACCCATGTTCAATAATTTATTACTCGGCTTTCGTTCGTCGTAGAGTGTTGATTTTTTTTTTAAATTGTAGGGAATTAGAAGAACTTTAATAATAAAAAATAAAAATTTCATCGTTAAATGAGCTTTTTTCTTAATAATCATGAAAAAGTGATTTTTAAACAACAAAAAATTTGTTTAACTTACTATAACTTTTTTTTCATTTGTTTAAACAAATGTTGTTTTTTAGAACATAATAGATAATGTTATAAGGAATAAAATCATGTTAAATTTTTGTTTGTGCTAGATAGTGGAGCCGAGATATTCGCAAATGACCAAAAAATGACACAAAACACATTTTTACCAATAACTTTGGTAAAAAAAGTTGTCATGTGGTGCAAATTTGGTTTTAAGCTTTTCTCATAAGCATCTATCGATCCATAAAAAAAAAATAGACCATGCCTCTGCGCGCAAGGTCAGGCCCTTTTTCATGACGCTTTGACTGGACTAATAGGCAGATAGAAGAAACGATAATTTCTTATATTATGAGGGGAGTTAGAGTGTTGAAAGAGATGGAATTGTAGAGATTTGTGCAGTCAACAGATGCTGAAAGTAGCCAATCAATGAAGAGAATGTCGCTTATTGCTCTTCGTTCTTCCAGCCTATTCAAGTTAATTAAAAGAACCTGGTCTCGATACGGACGAAGAATTAAAGGGTTATTCTAAGACAGACCTCGAAGGGCGAAACGTAGGAAACAACGTTAAATGCTCTCGATTCTTTGTTGATAAGGGAACCATACTTGACAGGCACTGGCCGAATAAAGGTTATGTATAAAAATCGGGTCACGTAGGGGTCAGAGAATTCTTTGGACCATATTTTCACAAAGCCTTGTGTAGAGTTTGCTTTGGAGTATAATCTTTTCAATATGTGTTGAGCTCTCTATCACATAAAACACCAAGTTCGCGAATTGTCTCAGCTGTGGATATGGGTTGATAATGGAGAAGGTATCGACGGGGAGTAGATTGGATGCGTTTTCTTGAAAATTTGATTGAATGACATTTGGTAATATTTAGCTCAAAGCAATTTTTCAGGCACCAGACAGAGAAACTGTTGAGATCAAGTTGTAGCAGAGTGGAATCATGTGTGGAAGAAATGGCTTTGAAAAACTTTGTATCATTGGCGTAGAGTGAAAAATGGGAATACATATTTAATGACAATTTCAATATCGTTAATAACGGGTGATTTTTTTGAGGTTAGGATTTTCATGCATTAGTATTTGACAGATCACGCGGGATTTCAGACATGGTGTCAAAGAGAAAGATGCTCAGTATGCTTTGACATTTCATCATGAATAGACTTACTAACGAGCAACGCTTGCAAATCATTGAATTTTATTACCAAAATCAGTGTTCGGTTCGAAATGTGTTTCGCGCTTTACGTCCGATTTATGGTCTACATAATCGACCAAGTGAGCAAACAATTAATGCGATTGTGACCAAGTTTCGCACTCAGTTTACTTTATTGGACATTAAACCAACCACACGAATGCGTACAGTGCGTACAGAAGAGAATATTGCGTCTGTTTCTGAGAGTGTTGCTGAAGACCGTGAAATGTCGATTCGTCGCCGTTCGCAGCAATTGGGTTTGTGTTATTCGACCACATGGAAGATTTTACGCAAAGATCTTGGTGTAAAACCGTATAAAATACAGCTCGTGCAAGAACTGAAGCCGAACGATCTGCCACAACGTCGAATTTTCAGTGAATGGGCCCTAGAAAAGTTGGCAGAAAATCCGCTTTTTTATCGACAAATTTTGTTCAGCGATGAGGCTCATTTCTGGTTGAATGGCTACGTAAATAAGCAAAATTGCCGCATTTGGAGTGAAGAGCAACCAGAAGCCGTTCAAGAACTGCCCATGCATCCCGAAAAATGCACTGTTTGGTTTGTTTTGTACGCTGGTGGAATCATTGGACCGTATTTTTTCAAAGATGCTGTTGGACGCAACGTTACGGTGAATGGCGATCGCTATCGTTCAATGCTAACAAACTTTTTGTTGCCAAAAATGGAAGAACTGAACTTGGTTGACATGTGGTTTCAACAAGATGGCGCTACATGCCACACAGCTCGCGATTCTATGGCCATTTTGAGGGAAAACTTCGGAGAACAATTCATCTCAAGGAATGGACCGGTAAGTTGGCCACCAAGATCATGCGATTTGACGCCTTTAGACTATTTTTTGTGGGGCTACGTCAAGTCTAAAGTCTACACAAATAAGCCAGCAACTATTCCAGCTTTGGAAGACAACATTTCCGAAGAAATTCGGGCTATTTCGGCCGAAATGCTCGAAAAAGTTACCCAAAATTGGACTTTCCGAATGGACCACCTAAGACGCAGCCGCGGTCAACATTTAAATGAAATTATCTTCAAAAAGTAAATGTCATGGACCAATCTAACGTTTCAAATAAAGAATCGATGAGATTTTGCAAATTTTATGCGTTTTTTTTTTTTTAAAAGTTCTCAAGCTCTTAAAAAATCACCCGTTAGTAAGAATAAAAACGAGAAGTCCTAAGTGGCTGCCTTTTGAGCCCCGAAGGTAGCTAAGATATCATCAGAGAAGGTAGATCTGAATCGAACTTTGTATGAAACGGGTTTTCAGGTTATAAGAAATACATCTTAAGAAGATAGGTTCAAGGTCAAGGGTGGACAGTTTGAATAGAATAAGCTCATGTGAGATTTTGTCAAAGGCCTTACCGAAATCGGTTGAGACAACGTCGACTTCCTTTTAGTTCTCTAAGGCCGAGAGGCTAAAGAATACGAATTTAACGAGGTTAGTCGTTATGGACCTATCCTTGCCAAAGCCGTTTTGTCTAGAGGAAATGAGAGACTTACAACGAAAAACTTAAAATATCATACAAAATGCTTTCAAGGATTTTGGGAATATGTGAAAGTTTAGCAATTGGACGATAGTTTGTAACTTCACACTTTGTATTCCATAACTGAGCTAATACTCCGTGAGATAGAGATAAACTGAAGGTTTTTGAGAGGGAAAGAGAGTGCTGAAGAGCATTTTTGGAGAGATACGGCGGCGGGATACCATCTGGGCCGGGAATGTACTCATCATTGAGTTGATTCGGTTTATTTTCGATGATGCATGGATCAATGGTATGAGGTAGAAATGGGCCGAGAGACAAATTCGGTAAATAATTGAAACAATTACAATCAGGTATAAAGGAGTCGTTGGTAAACGATTTTCTAAAAAAAAAAAAAAATAATCAAAAAAGTTGGCGATTGCTTGTGGTCTACTAAAGTTCACAAATTGGAAGAAGGATTTAAGATCTTTAATAAAATTGCTTTGGTTTTGGATTAAATAGCGTTGATAGAGGGAGTTTAAAAAGTTCGGTAGTGAAGATAAGTACAAAGATAATGAGATGTCTGTTGGAGATCGAGAACGAAGGAACCGAGCGACCAAACTTATTCCTCTTGCTACGCAACGATCGTTTAAAGATGAAAAGAAGACATTACTAGGGTTCTCAACAAGCTTTCTTTCATAGGGCCATTACCAACTTGTATTCGAGCCTAGGACGGATAAATGTTTTCTTTATTGTAACCGATGGGATGAAGTGAAAAATTACTTGCAACAACTAAGGAGAACCAAACATCTCGCAGAATTTTCGGCGATTTCAAGTGTGTGGTCATTTAATAGCAGGTGGTCAGAAAAACACAAACTGAGAACTGAAAGGAAAGTTTTTGGGCTTTTTCAATGAAAGTGCCACACATATCTAAATAGAGGCAACAGGGATAAGGTGAGCTTAAGTGACAGAAAGTAGCATTGGGTTTTTGAGAAATTAAATTCCATCAGCTGCTTAATGATTCTCCATTGAACAATGCAGCGAAGATTGCAATTTAGTGAGCTTACCAATGTTGAAGTTTTATATTCGAAGAAAGTGGAGATGAATCTGGAAATGAATATGAAAAATTAAGAGTGCTGTCATCAGTAAAACAATGAAGTGGATTAGAAGTTTCAGTTAAAAGATCATAAATGAAAAATAAGGAACAGAGTCGGACTTAACATAGAGCCCTGTGGCACACCAGCGTTAATTTTGTGGATGCCGGACTTGAATCCTTCCAATACTACTTGCATTGAACGGTCTAAAAAATAACTTCTAACCCATCGAAGTAGAGTATCATTAAATCCAAATGCACTTATTTTAGGTAAAAGAGCTTCGTGCCATAATCTATTGAATGCTTTGGAAGTATCAAGCTCAATTACTTTGCTTTCATCAAAGCTATGCAAAGGTTCCATCTTTCGGTCAGATCAGCCAGTAGACCTTTTGATAAAAAACCGTATTGTCGATTATACAGAAGTGTTTGTTCTTTGAGATAATTCATGAAAGAAGAGATGTTATTGGAATTGCTCGATAAATTAAGGGAGAGGATGATACACCTTTTTAGGTATGGCCTGAACAAATAGACTCTTCCATCTACTTGGAAAGACACCAGTAGTATAGGAAATAAAGAAAAGCTTACGTAAATGTAAAACCAGTGTGGAAAAGAGTGAATTTGCTTATGTGATTTGTAGTTGTCAAGTTGTTGTTGGTCCGAGGTGAATCAAAGACTATCTCAAACCAGATTCTGTATTATCATCAAAAAAAAAAAAAAAAAAAATAGACGATGGATCTTAATGTCAGATCTTACACAGAGGAATGTTGTCACAGAAGTTTGATATCTAAAATGGATTTAGATAGCGATGTGTATCGTCACCATTACTTTTTAATTTGTAATAAGTTCTGGGCTACATGGTTATCTAATAAGGAGAGACCGTATAGGCCTTATATTAAGAACTCAAGCTCGATGGTCATTATCACTATCTTATAGGATTACAAATCTCCATCAAATTACAACAAGACCTAGAGAGGGATGTTGGAATATCGTGGGACTGAAAATTAATATATTAAAACAGTGAATCAGTCTTATAATTCCCTTATTTATCCTGACAATTCTCAAACTTTTAAATCCTTGAGAGTATCGTCGCATCTGAAGGTGGAACTGAACAAAATGTTTGTAGATATGTTTTGGAATAATATCCTTAATATGAAGCGTTAGGACCGAGTTCGGGCTACGACTGAGCCATTCAAATGATAAATTCGTTTTACTTTATAGATGCAGCCCTAGGAAAGTCAAAGTCGTTGTCAATTTAATGATTTTCTTCCTGACTTGTATTAATAGTAATGGATTTTATACGAGAACTGGTCAGGAAGGAGCAGGCGCTGTTTTATGCAGGAATAAAAAGCAGCGGATTCCCCCATAGGCTTCGAAGAGCTCTGCAAACCAAGCTATTGAATGGAATCCGCTCACACAAGGAATGGGTCCACCTAGAAGCACATGGCGTTTAGCAGTGGAAGTAGAATTAGCAAATTCGGGAAGAATTCTCGTAGATACAATTCCATAAACCGTACGCGAAAGCACATACACTCAATGATCGATCTTAAATTAATCTTTCTTGGCATAATTTTAAGTGAGTTAGACTATTATGCAGAAGGTCTTGGGCTGGATTTTTAATCGGTGCAAAATTTTTTTTTTAGAACAATACTGCCTATTGCGAGCAAGAGACAAATAATCCAAAATTATCTCTTGTAACTCAAACTATTGCTCATATAAAGCAGTTCGGAATCAACAGAAAACTGTAGGTCTCTTTCATTTCTTGTAACACCCAGTGGATGCAGAGTGGAACCTTGCACCTCCTCAAGCAATTTTTATTCCAATAATTATATCACGAATGATGGAAGAGCAAAAGAATTTTCCCGCATGGAATTCCAACTTAACCCCTCAAACTGCATTAAAAGGTGAAAACCAGGCCAAATGTCATTCAAACTGACACTATAGGCGTCAAAATGTGTATTCATTTATTGCCACAGAGATGGTGCAATGTGGTCTACTTACATTGCAAATTTCCATTTCATGCCCGATTTTCTGACATGACTTATTGCTTGTAGAGACGTGGGGTAAATTACCGTATTGTCTTACGTGAACTTGTCTGATCCGTTAGCAGTTCAATGTCTTCCTCATTACACCCAGGGTAGTCTGTCCAAAATCTTAATATGGGAATGAACTTTACCCATATTAATTGGAAGAAAAACAAACATTCGATACCCTATCTACTTCCGCACAAAACCAAAAGGACAGCTTCGAGCTGTAGAAGTAGTCTGTACAAGTACATTTCAATATCGTGTCTCCAGGGTAAGCTGCAAACAATCTTTATTATGAAGATCGAACACCATGTGGTGTCTTGTATCTGTATGTTTTTATAATACTGAATTTAAATTTCCATGAAATATTGCTTCCAGCAGCGCCACCGTACTCTAAAACACATAATTCGAGTCATATTGGTTGCCGGTAGACGGTAGCATGGCAGCCCGATATTCCATAGATCAAATTTCTATAAAATGGAAAGGTGAGATGCTGTGCCGATACAAGATGACAATGTTTCGTTGTGTTTTTGTACACCACACAAGTTATAAGTGGGTTTTCGAAGGCATAGGCTAGGCGTACCGTACTTGTGTATAGGTTAGTTATTATGTTATGATGAAATGTTATATGAAGCAAGCTATCTCTGTACCTTGTCTTAATTAAATTTCAGGAAAACTTGAATAGTTTTTGTTCCCTACATATTCCCTCCGTATTGTATGTCGATATGATACAAAAATTGAATTTAAACTTTCGTCCTTAGAACTTATACCAATTGAGAAATGTCAGCTGCTTGCAGTTGTTCTTTATATGGAAGAAGCAAATAAATGCCAAACATTATTCACACATTCTCAATATTTTAACAATTAAAGTTATTTCAAATAAATTGTAGAAAACCCATGTAGGATGTTTGTTTCCCTATTTTACGTATTTATAAATAGTTTGCATTGATTATAAGATATTTATATCTGCTGATTATGTATTCAAAAGCTATTTCAACTGGCAGAATCTCTCCACAATATACATAGGTTTTTGTTGGATTTTGGAGTATATCATATAGATGATACAAGTATTTTCATATGGAAGTGATTTTGAATTAGAATGGATGGGAATTTACTGTAACGAATCAACAACATTTTGTTGAAATTTCTTGTTTAATGGATTGTGTTCAACAATTTAAAAAAAATACAAATATTTTAATAACTATTTGAAATAAAAACAACTGAAAGCGTTTTCTCGTTAAACTATTGAAATATTCAGTCATTTTAAATTGATTATCTACGTGCAAGAAAATTCAGTTGCACATTATTCCCGTAGGAGTGAGATAAATTTTCACTCTTCCTGTCAGCAGAAGAAAGTAAAATCTAAATTATTGAAAACATGTTTCCAACTTAAATCATTACTAGCAGAAAACTCTTTCAATTTACCTTAACAGTACCAGGACCTCATTTGCAAAACTACATCTGGCAAGTCATTTCCTTTTCGTCCTTAACTTGCACCCCCCTCTACATACCCAACTAAACCTTCTGACTACTAATTACTCTAAGGTACTTGCAGCACCTGGAAGCCGAAGAAAATCGCTAATAGATACTCAATAGTTTATTGTTTGTGGGTCTTGAAAAGCTGGTAACTAGTTTGAAATGTAATTTACAAAACTTCTTATCTAAACTTTCTGTGTAGATACTTGATTGTGTGTGTGTGTGTATTTTTTTTTTCTAGGACAAGAGGGCATCTTCTGTGTAGGAGTAAGTCCCCGTGGGAGGGCACCATGGGTACTTCAATATTTTTCAATTATTTCTTTCAGGTAGTTAAAAATATCTTCAAAATGAGAATAAGGAGGTGAATGGTGGAAGTGGAAATTAGAAATATTTTTTTGGAAGTTAAATGCTATTCCATGGTTACCAAGTGATAATTTACTGTGAAAAATTAAATATTCATTTCAAATTTGGATTAAGAATAGACTTTATAGACTAGCGTGGTATGCTTAACGAAATTTCCAGAATCGATAAATAATGTTTTAGAAAATGATCAGAGCGAATTTCAGCCTACCGCCACGCCGCTTATTTAAAAATATATTATATAAATAAACATTTTTTTAAAATCTATATATCATTTTACTTTCAAAAAATTAATCTTGTATAAAGTTTTTTACCATGCCCAATTTTTTCAGATAAGATGTACAAAAACTAGACCTAGGTTACACGGAAGTTCTTCCCTTAGGCTCGATGATCAGTTTTCTAAATAACCGTTTCGCTGCCCTTATATTCTAAATGCTGTGATGTGCTTTTTGCTTTCCAGCCGAGGTTCTGCTTTCCGGTCTCGCCAGGGTCGTCTTGACGAAAACACGACACTCCAGAGTAAATGTCTTCAAACCTTATTACAAAATCTTTATTGGAAATAACTCTTAAATCTATAACATAAATACAATAATCTGGTACTAATATTTCACCTAATGCGGGTAATTGAATAGTTCACGGGCATCAACTCTTCTGGATTCTGGTCTAGCTGCCTCGCACCGGCTATACTAGTTGTGATGATTCGGATCTGGTACTTAATTACGGGTATTCTGGCTTCTAGTAATGCGTCTTCAAACGGGTCCTTTCATTCGGATGTCGGGCTCCTGACGGGATCCGTAGATATAACGCCCCTTGTGGCACTAAACAGCAGGCTAAACGCTCTGGTAGATCAGCAGGTACGATGGTGGCAATAAGCAGAAGGCTAGACGCTCTGGTAGATCAGCAGGTACGACGCCCCTGGTGACACTAAACAGCAGGCTAGACGCTCTGGTAGATCAGCAGGTACGACGCCCCTAGTGGTACTAAACAGAAGGCTAAACGCTCTGGTAGATCAGCAGGTACTATGCCCCTGGTGGCACTAAACAACAGGCTAGACGCTCTGGTAGATCAGCAGGTACTACGCCCCTGGTGGCACTAAACAGGCTAGACGCTCTGGTAGATCAGCAGGTACGACGCCCCTGGTGGTACTAAACAGAAGGCTAAACGCTCTGGTAGATCAGCAGGTATCGAAGCAACTGGTGGCAATTAGGACATTTAAACTTCGAACTAAGACCTCTTACCGCTGGTGGGGGGGAAGCCTTTATAAGAAATAGCTGGACAATCTCACCTATCTTAATTGTCTTTCCACGAAATCCCTTACCGCTGGTGGGAGGAAGCTCCGCAAAATGCAAGGAAAGCTAAATGACCAATTCGTCCGCACTTGCCTACGACTGGATTGCAAATGATTGATACAAATCAATTTACTAGGCCGCCTGACTGTGTGACTGATCGAAAGGGTCCTTTTGCTTACCTAAGTAGGTCCTCACGATGACTTTTCAGTAAAAACTGAATGTGAACTATGTAGGTGGCGAACGACAAATATTAATGTTGCTGAATTTCCTGTGACGTCACGTGTTCATGGGGCCTGTGAATCATATTTGGTTAATTACAAATTTACTTGTAATACCAAAACAACGTGATGTGGAGAAGCATGGAACGCTTCGTTACAATGCACGTTTATTATGTATAATGTTTTGTCAGCACTTCTGACTCACCAATAATATATATTTTTTTGTTAGTCATTTATGTACATTTTGTTGTTGTAATTTCGCGGAATATTCTAGATTGGAATAAGCATTTACCGTGCATGTTAAAGTTATTGTCATATCAATCTGGATTTAGAGCTAACCATTCCTGTTCTACAGCAATAGTTAAGATCTAAGAGGATATTAGACTCCGATACGATAAGGACAACGTCATGTTACTATTCTTACTGGATTTTTCTTAAGCTTTTGACAAAGTCGTTCATCGAGTCCTTTGTCAAAAACTTAAGCACTATTTTGGCTTTTCGAATTATGCTGTTTCTCTCATTAGTAGTTATTTGTGTAACAGAACTCAGGAGTGCCTTAACGCTCTGTTCTAGGTCCAATTCTGTTTAGTGCTTATATCAACTATCTGTCTTATGTTTGTGAGCATGTTTTTTTCATATGTATGCGGATGATATACAAATCTATCTCTGGCGTAGAATTGGACTGGTAGAAAATCTTGTCTTAAGTGTTAATGAAAATCTTCTAAGAATCTACAATTGGGCTCAGTAAAATGGTTTAATGTTCAATCCCGGGAAAAGTCAAGCGCTATTAGTTAGTTATTAAGAAGACATATAACTATGAAATGGAAACCTCCGTTTCTCTTTAATAATGCTAATGTTAGTTTTGTGAACTCCGTGACCAGTCTTGGTCTTAAAATCTCTAGTAATCTTTCTTACAGAGACAATATTAATTCCTACATTGGCCGTATTTATGCAACTTTAAGAAAACTCTAGATATCTAATGCTTTTACTCCTCAAGAACCAAAACTCCGTCTTATGAGAATTTTACTAGTACTTTTATATATACATACATATATACTAAAGTCATGAACCTGAAGCTTGGTTCTTCATCTGAACACAAACTGATTTCCGAATGTATGAATCTGCGGATGGGGATTCCACAAGGCTATATATTGGGACCTATCTTATTTTGCCTTTTTATCAACGATTTACCAAATGTTTGTTCTAATGTATCAAATGTATGCTGACGATGTACAAATTTATTCGTCTCCTATAATTGAATGAGGACCTTCAAGAAATCTACGATTAGTCCATGAACAAAGGCCTAATCCTCAACCCATCTAAGTCCCAATTGATCGCGATATCTAAGAACCTGATTAATACCTTACTTTTACCATCGGTTTATCTCTCACAAATACATCATAAGTTCGTGAGCTCTGTGATTAGTCTTGATCAAGACTTTCCTTTCGCTTGAAAATCAGGCTAACCATACCATTGGAAGAATTTAGCTTTGGCTATTTTCAAATGTAACTCCTGTTGATACCAAATTAAGACTTATTAAATCACTGCTAGTTTCTGTTGACTATGCCAATGTTGTTAACTTGATTCTCATTCCCAACATAAGCTTTTTGTAACATTAAATAACATGTTAAGATACATTTATGGAATTAGGAGCACTCTATGAGCACATATCACATTTTTCATAAACTGGTTCTTGGGTTCTCTTTTCAGAAGTTCCTTGATGAAAGATGCTGGTATGTTAATGCACAAAATCATTCAAAACAGAAAACCATCATACATATATGAAAAACTTCAGTTTACTGGTACATAATTCTCTGAGATTAAGCAACCACAACACCTCTAATATTGGACAAAACCGACGTTTCTATAATAAAAGCCCGTCAAAATTAAAGACGAATACAAACAAGGACAGCGCATCAAGGAAGACTGTCCCGTATAAGGCCAATAGAATACACCGCGTCGAAGACGGTTCAAGAGAACCACAATAATGTTCAGGGTCTGCTTAAAAGCATTACGCCTTATTTTTATGGAAATAACTTCCAGAAGGTTCATACACTGATGACGATTTCTGATGAAGGCGATGTAGAAAAATAATAAAATAAAGCAGCACGCTCTTACCAAAAGGATTCCTCAGTGAAGACTCATGTACCCACTACTTAGAGTTACACACAACATGCGGAAACATAAGGTTCCAGCAGGAGACAAGATGTAGCACTAGCAGGAATGCAAAGAGCAATTGAGGGTGCAACACCCTAAATGACTATACTCAATCGAATTTTATAGAAAGGTAAAGTTCTGCAGACACACTATCAATTTGAACAATTTGAAAATCCCTCTCTAGAAGGATATAACGTTAAAGAGTTAATTAAGCCTGAATAACAAACAGAAGATACCTTAAGTTCATCGAGGTGCAACAGTTCACACCTCAATTTCAAACAACTTGAAAAGCCAAAAGTAGTTCTTTCAAAACTCGATGGCGACAGATCGATTTCGACTCTCTTCCTCATTTTCATCAATGATCTCTTGTCTGTATCTACTAATCCACTATATTGTTTTGCTGACGACAGTACCCTCAGCTTTTCATATTTGTTTTCAGATCCTCCTCCTTCTTCTTCGGAAGTGGCTCTGCAACGGCAGCGTATGATAAGCTCATTAAATTCCTATCTTGACAGCATTGTAGAATTGGGTGTTAGAAACCGTGTGGAATTTAATTCCTCGAAAACCCAAAGCTGTCTTCTGTCATTCAGCTTAATATTTCACCCCTGCCATCATCCATGGATGGCACTTGCATCGAGGAAACCGAAAAGCTGTCTGTCCTTGGTATGTGTATCACCGACCATATTTTGTGGCATGATCACATATTTGATGTTGCAAAAAATGCGGCGAAATGCTTAGTTTTCCTCAGAAGATGTAAGCAGCTTTTTTCCCCTTCCGATCTGGCCACAATTTATAAGCCATACATTCGGCCTAAGCTTGAGTATAACTCCCATATCTGGGCAGGTGCTCTTAAAAATCACCTGCACCTCTTAGACAGAATGCAAAGCAGAGCCCTTAAACTAATTGGAGACAGTTCTATCACGGAAACTTTTGTTTCTCTCGATTACCGTCGTAATGTCTCTTGTCCTACTTTGTTTTATCGCTTTTTCTATAAGCACTGTCCTAATGATACGAGTACAGCCGGTTGCATTCCGCCCTTGAAACAATTTCGCCGTAATACTCGTCTTGCTAAGAATGCTCATCAGTTTACCCTTGAGCCAAATTTTGGGCGTACTGTAAAATATAGAGATTCTTCCTTTACTCGAATGTGGAATACTTTACCCCACTCGATTTTTCCCCCTCATGTAGGTACAAGCATCTCCTTTTAAATCCCCTCCTTATTTTCTAACTGTTCGCGCTGTGGTCTTTAAACCATTATAATGATATTCATAACCCCTTGAGTGCGCGCTAATTATAAAAAAAAATGGAATTAGTACACAGACTACCAATATCATATTGTCAGAAAATGTACTTTTTGAAAACAAGTTTGATAGGAAAAGCTGAATAGCTGATTCGCCACATTGCACCAACCCAAAGTATAATTTGAAAGGGCTTCTTCTATACGTGCTTATGTAGATATAGAAGTGAGTGACTTATCCTCTTCAATACTCCAAGTACTTATTGAATTTTCTTAAAAAGATAAACTCAGAGGAAGAGGTGTAGCGTTAGCAGCTCATCTAGCTCTGAATGGGAGCACAATACATCTATAGGTCGCAGTGCAATAAAGCCCTTCAGTATTCATTCATTCATCGTACTACTTATTTTCTTATCTGGAATCTTAATTTATGAGTAAGTTCCAATAGCAATACAAATAATTGAAACCATTTTCAAACTCATTTTTGATTAGCAATAAATAAAATATTTTTAGGGAAGAAATCATAAAAATCAGAACTGTCCGAGGTAAATGCCTTTATTAACTCGACTTTTATTTATTTTGTTGAATTGCTAACACACATTTTTTCTGAGACCAATAAGAATTGAAATAAATTGAATAAAAAAATTAAAGGCACAAAATGGACAATGGAAGTGCTGGAAGAAGGAATACGCCAATCTTTTAATTTGTATCCATTGTAATCAAAATGTCTATAAAGAAATTCAATTGACAAACTATCTAAATAAAACCTTACCAATCTGGCAACCATATACCCTTCCAACATCGTTATTATCAAATCCGCTTTTTTTATTTCTAGTTTTTCAAAAATTTAAGAATCTATTTGATTTAAAGATGTCTGCAAGTTTGAAATTAATTCCAGAACGTCATTTTAAACTTTTGTATATGAAAAAGTATTTTAGTTTGTCTTTCACTTACTTTCTGGATAAAGATCTTTAAGCAAAATAGAAAGAGAATAGCTGGCGGGGCAAAAACCCTTTGCAAAGTTTGTCCTTTTAGTTTTTTAACTCCCGGGATGTTGTTCTCCTTTTTTTTTTTTTTTTTTGTATTCTACCTCAAGGATATTATTATTTTGTGTGTCCTTATTTTTATCATTAGTTCATAGGAAAAAAAAAACAATATTGTACACGTGCATCCTTGATATTGATGGAACCTTAAGAGCGTATCTGTCTTTTAATGGAGTGCTCTTTTGAGACACAAGTCCTTTCAATTAATACAAAAAAAGTTTTTTTTTATTTCTATCTATTCTTTCCACGGGCGTCGCCAGAACATTTTTTCAGTAGGTGAATATCAAACTAAAGATTTTTGGTTTTTTTAGTATTTATACATTTTTCTCTTGAAATTTTACAGCTTGATTGTACTGAAAGATGATACAAAAGTTTTTTCTGAAGGTTTGATATGAGGTCCTGGTTGAATTGACGAAAATCACCCCTTCATACTCGTACGGAAAAAGTTATTAAATTTCTTCTTCCCGACTTGGTTTTATTGAACAGTTTAACTCAAGTGGACAAGTTGAAAAACTTAGTTTGTTTGCTTTCTCAGAGCTTACACTCAGTAATGGTAAGGTATTTCACATTCATTTGAAAGACAAATTAATGTAGCCGGGTTTAACGAGTAATTTCTTACTAAGTCTTTCACTTCTGGTGGTATGAGGTTTATAAATATTTCGAGAACAAATGTCCTAATTACCACCAAGGGTTTCCATACTTGATGATCAAAGCGTTTAGCGTGATGCTTTGAAGGCCACAGGAGGCGTTATTCCTGACGATCCACCGAATCGTTAAGTCTGCTGCTTTGCACTCCCCCAGGGACAAGTGCCTCCTGATGCACAACATCATTTAGCCTGCTGTTCCTAGTGTCAACAGAGGCTTAGTACCTGTTGGATTTAATCACACCACGGCTGCAATACGTACTAATATACCAGTGTGTTTTAGCCAACTGTTTGTTGAAACGCCGCAAGAAGCTCTGTACCTGACATTCTCACTTCACAAACTCTAAGCTTTGCAGAGAAGAAATTTGGTACCAGAACACCAGCAATAAATCCGAAAATCCAAATGATCAGAAACCAGATTACTAAAACTAAAATCCTAAACTTCAGACACCCAATTACCAGATATAAACACCAAGCCTTAAATCCAGAAACGCAGATAGCTTGCTAGAATATCAGAACTCAGAACATCAGCAGACCAGAATGAGTGAATTACTTGATTAACTAAAAAATTCTTCTAAGAGGTTCCCTTCTTGGAGGGACTTGTTGCATATATTGAGTAAAGGAGTGAAATTGGAATGACAGCAATGTTTAAGCACGGGCGGGTGGAAGGAATGCCGTCTGGAGCAGAATTATAATTAGACGGTATTGATTTCAAAGTAGAATTAATTTCTGTACTACTTAACTCCATGGATCCAATATCGATCTTATTTGTCACATTTTTCAGCGAATTGTTGTGAAAACCTGAACAGGAATAAGCCGGCTCAAAAAAATTTGCATAATCAGATTGATTTTTTGATTTATTGTTTTTATTTTTTTTTACATTTCATTCATTTTAAAAGACGAATATCCATATTAACCCAAGGTGAATACGACGAGAACTTTTTTTATAAGAATAATTAACAAACCTATCAAAACTCATCACTAAAATTTCAATGAAGCGATTGTAAATGCTTTTTAAAACTGGACACAATAATTCATTAAATCATCCAATATTAAAGAAGTAATTATTCAATCCAACAAAATTTGTTTTAAAGAAAGTACATGTAAAATTGCATTTATAGAAACAGTTTCTTATGCTTCATAAATTAATTTAAATGAGAAAAACGTGCCTTAGATACTTGAATTGACTTTTAATTCAACACAACATAGTATAAAATTTAGATCCAATATTTTTGTTAAACAATTTGCAATATGATTAACTTAGACTAAATTGAAGGCATATTAAATAATCGATTAATAACAGGGTGTACGTCAATTCGTGCATAATATTTTAGGGCGTGATATATTTTTAGAAAAAATAGTTTTACAGTCTTATCTCCAATTTTTATATCAAATAAGAAAAGGCTTACTATAGTGTACCCTGACCCATGTTAACGTTAAATGCGCTGCTAGTGCTAATGATAGAAAAATTTGATATTTTATCTCGGTCTTGTTTCTTTTTCCTGCTCATGCAAATTTTTTGATTTGGGCTTAATTTCCTCCAAAAACTGCGTAATGAATTTAACGTTTTATAATTTTTTTTAATGAACATAATATCTAATAGTTAAATTTAAACTCGACGACAAGTTTGATGATAAACCCATAGGCGCTAAATTTTAGTTGAATTAGTACGATGTTAAAGCTGTGTTTAGTATGATACTAGGTGAAAACGACGATTTTGCAAATTTTAATCTAATATAGCATCATACTTTCTCTACCCTTTTATTAAAGTTAAAATCATTGAATACCTATTTTATTTTTTTAGTATCGTGCTAACTTCATATGACTCTTTGGCATTTACAAACATCAAAAAAGGTCACTTTACTTAGTTTTTAGGATGAACTGTCATTATCTTAGGTTGCTGTATTCACAATCAATTTATTAAAAACATAGCCTCAGCACGATACTAGTCATAAAATATTTAAAATTAAGAAAGATAAAAAGATAGTAAATTGTTAAGTACCATAGATTTTATGATGCTTGGCAAAACCTGGAACAAGTAAAATAAAAAAAAAGGGTTTTCCATTTTATTTTTTAAACACGTGCAGCAGTTGAACAAAGGGTTTTTTGATTTTAGTTTTTGGACATGTTTCTTACAACAGTTGACAGTAAGAGTGGTTTTCCAAGAATTTTGGAGTGTTTTTTAAAATAGCATAACGGTTTTAAAACGTGGTCGTTTTTTCGTGTACCTATCTAAATCCTCATTTCCTTTCCCGTTTCCTTAGGTTAGGTTAGGTAAGATTTAAGGTTTCATTAAAAGTTCTAGGTTTGGGGTATAAGGCCCTATTTAGAAAATTTACCTTACAAAAATAGTATAAAAGATTAGAAACCGAAATTAATTCAGTTTAATTTTTAACGCCAAGGCAACATATTAAAAGCGCTGTTTGAAATGTCTACATTTAAAAACCAAGAATACCCAGACATTATTTTCGTTTATGGGCTATGCAATGGAACTTCAACTAGAGTGCCAGTGCGACAAAGTTAACAGGAACTTTATCCAAGCCGGCGAATTCCTAGCTTACGAGTATTTGGAAATACATATCGAAGGCTTCACACAAGGAGACAGAAATCATTTCAACACAGTTTCAGCGTTAATATGTGGACAGGCGTAATTAGATGCAAATTATTAAAAAAAAAACCGTAGGTTGAATTCTACAAACTATCTGAAGTTTAAGGGCAATGGTTTACCAGAACTATTGGAGGACAGAAAGAATGAAAGGACTTGTTTATTGAACCGAAAAAGCAAATTTAGGTGAATAAATAAATAAATTTGGCGGTGCAACAGGTCGAAGTGAACCAGGACCTAGTGGCTTACAACTTTTTACTATTACTGTGTGCGTGTTACTAAGGAACGGAGTGGACCTAAAGTTTTCTGTCGATTCCGTTCGGCTTATGAGCAGCACTTTTCATGACAAGGGATAGGTATACTCTTATAGGAATTGTCAGTTCCTCGCAAGATGCAGTACACCCTTGAAAATTTTTTTGCAACGGCTGGGAATCGAACTTGAGACCTTCCGCATGACAGTCCAACGCATCAACTATTATGCCAGGGGGTACTACTTTAAGGTGAATAAGCAGCAGCTATCATCAATAAATATTTGCAGTGGAATCCAAGAACGGCCTCTAGCATGGAAACATAACCACGGAGAGCACTTTGAGCACCTGTTATAACTGTGTTGATACACACATAAAATAGATCTAAGCCCTGACAAAATCATTTTTTATTCATCACCTTTGGAGCTTATAGCAAAAAAACATTTTTTTAATTATATCTGTTCCAGTTTTTCCCAAGTATGATAAAATTGATTTTTATTTTTAGTATTGTTAAGTTCATTCAAAAAAAAAAAAATAATAAAGCTTTATACTCGTATTTATTACGCATTTTCTGGACTAAATTGAACCCAAATAACCATGGGCAGGAAAAATGGAACATGTCAGATATAGATATCTCAATACCGAGATAAGATCTCAAATTTGCCTGGATGAAATTATTTTTTCTAAAAATAAAGGCCTAAATAAAGTTTATATCATGAGTTCTAGCAGCGAAATTACCGTTAACATGGGTCGTGGTACACCAAACTAAGCCTTTTCTTAAATCCCCCATATATGATATATGTACAAGTTGGAGATATGCTTTTACTGTAGAACAATTTTTTTCTTAGAATATTCCCAAGAATTACGCCCAAAAATATCATGCAGTATTATATTAAGGGACACACTGTATAATTTCTTTTTTCATATTAAATGGATGTATCATTTTGTCATAATCCGACCCCTAAGACACAGAGATTATATCAGACACAGAATAAATACTCGTATTGTTTATTAAATCAAGGTTACTAATATGTTTTTAATACCAGTCAAGAGAGCTACTTAGAGGCACATAACTTACGATAAGAATCGTATTTTTTTTGGAAGCTTGTTTAACTTGACAGATGAACAAACTTGTTCTATATCAGCAGATGGCAAAACGGTTTCATAAACTGCATAAATCAAGTCGAACAGCAATAAAAATTCAATTACCAGTAGTATTTCAGTAGTAGATAAAATATTTGCAGTCCGAAGGGGTAAAGTGCACCCTTGGGACCTCCTCTTTAAGCGCTTATTGTTTCTTCCTTTGTATTAAAAGTGTATGTTCACATAAAGTTGAGACAAAACAAGCGATGACACACTGACAAGGATATTAATGATCGTTCTACAGAGAACGGGCCACGAGGCACAACTTGAATTCAATATAATTAATAAAACCTAAGAAAGATAAATCATTAATTTCCAGAATCGGAGCTAAACACAGAATCCTTTTAAAGTTACCTATTGGCCTTATGGGAAATATTCCTGTCCAAGTAATTCGAATTGATAGACGAAAATATCTCCATCGACAAACAAAACTTTCGAACAATAGCAGAATCTCCCAGCTTGCAATTGTATTTTTTATTAATGTGTGATTTTTTTTATGAATTTTTTTCATTGACTTCTCCAGAGTCATTTTTTTACTGATAAAAGTAATTCGTTTCCTTCCTGAAATCTGTCATCAAAGATGCTCCCTTTCCATTCAAGAGCAACAGAAAAGTTTGGCACTCGACTATATAATAAAAATTCAAACTAAATCATAACTACTCATGAAATATGGTTCTTCCTTCCCCAAATCTAACATCACAACAATCCGAGATAAATTCTGCCTTTCAAGGACCTTATTTTATTCGTGATGAATCTAGCAGTAGGCATGGAGGTATATTGAATTTGAATGCTACTATACAGGAAGGAGTAGGTAAATTATATTTTGTCTCGATTGAAGCCAACAAAATTAAGTTCTGATGAAGATGACACCATCATCCGTTTGCACTGCAAACTTTATCAACGATTGTATGCCTCTCCTAGTAGTCGTAAGGAAGCAAAACTTAATCAAAAGAGCCAAGTAGAAGGGGCTTGATATTTTGTTAATAAACTTACTTGAAACTCAAGACACTTCTTTTGATTCTATCCGGGAATTGAATTTCCAATTTGCCTTTTATATCGAGTGTATTGATGGTGAAATGTGGATGTTTGTGTAAGGCTTGTTGATATTCAAAAGTCTATTGCGGTAGCTTGCTTATAAGAAGCCACAAAATCTTATGCTTGGAGGAAGGAAACTCTGAAGTGATTCGTGTATCCCTGAATCTACATACATATATCAAGATATCTTTTGATACAAAAAAATTGGGGGCAACAATAGGTCTTGTCAAAATTGAAATAAAATGCACAAATCGTACGAACTTGCTCATAGTTATGGCTACGAAAGGTGTTGGTTTATCAATGCAGGTCAAGCAATTTTGAAGCAAAAAACATGCGTTAGGGGGTATAACATTCAAACCAATATAGTTTGAGAAACTCGGATCCGCGCAACCGTAAAATCCGAGGTCGCAATTGCATTCTGTTATACTTTTTACATAATGGCATACATAGGCCTTTTGTTATTATGACTACAAAGGAGCTAATTTTGAATTTCTCAGTCTTGGATGGAGCCAGCCTCATAAATTTGAATAACATATTTCTTCAGAGTACTGTTGACGGACAAGTTGGTGTCTTTAATACTTATTACTTACTGTTCCTACGTGAAAGCTATATCCCAATTAAGACTAAAATTGTGAGAAATAGTGAAGTCCCATGGTTAAATGAGCATACTCAAGAAATGATGCTTGCCCGCAATGAAGCGTATCTTACGTGGAATGTTTCAAGATCAGCTTATTTTGGACTGATTTTCGACTACTGCAAAATAGGGTTACTACAGCTATTCGCAATTCAAAAACTAATTTTTATTCAAGAAAACTGGATGCCTCATTGCCAGCAAAGATACTTTGGCAGAATCTGAAAGCTGCAGGAATTGTACACAAAAGCTTTTCAGAATGTGATCTTGATCCAAATGAACTCAATTCCATTTTTGTATCTCAATGCAACACTTTTTTAAACCATAGTCCTACTTTTCCAATAAATGAAGGAGTAGCAAACAGCTCTCTACCATATTTTTCTTTTGCAATGGTTTCTGAAGTCGATGTAACACTCGCCAAACAACATTAAATCTAACGCAACTGGTTTTGATGAAATAAGTCTGAAACTTGTCAAAATGTTACTTCCGTTTATCATATCATAAACCTCTGGTTTTCCAACAAAGTGGAAGTATTCTAAGATAATCCCTATACCTAAAAAGTCTTCTTCAAGTTCTGTTGAATATCGTCCTATAAGTATATTGTCTTTTTTATCTAAAATTTTTGAAAAAAATGTGCATTTGCAGATATACTCTTATACAGCTATATATCTAGTAATGACTTTCTACATAACCACCAATCTGGTTTTAGGCCTGGAAGTAGTTGTGTTACAGTGCTTTTAAAACTGTCCAATGATCTCCAAAAATATATGGATGCGAGTAACTTAACGATTTTAACCCTTCTTGATTTCTCGAAAGCATTCGATACTGTTAATCACGAAATACTGTGCAAAAAATTATGTAATCAGTTTAATTTTAATCGAGAAGGTGCAATGTGGTTACTTATTTATCTGTCTGCGAGATATCTATGTGTTTGTACCAATGGTACTACTTCAACTTTACTTCCGTTAGTGAACGGAGTACCTCAAGGTTCAATCCTTGGACCTCTGCTCTTCACTATTTTATCAACGACATTTGTTCTAGTGTTCACTACTCAAACCTTCTCCTGTATGCTGATCATGTACAATTATATCTTTCAAGGCCACTAAGTTTAATTGAAGATGGGGTTAGTTTTATGAATGAGGACGTGCAATCAATTTATTTTTGGTCTATGCGTAATCGCCTCCGTCTCAATGCGGCCAAGTCTAAAAGTATTATGATAAGCAAACATTTAACTGACACTACTGATTTCTCGCACATTACTATGAACGGTGTTATTATTCGTTTTGTAGATACAATAAAAAACTTTAATTTTTTTTTAATAAAACTCTTACATGGAATGAACACATCAAATGTGTGATAAAAAGAATTTATGGAGGTTTACGTTTACTTTGGCAGCAAGCTCTTATACCCCACTTCCAACAAGACTACAACCTTCTCGCTCCTTGCTAGCTCCTATTATAACATATGGCTGCGAAGTTCTCGGAAATCTAAACTCATCAAACTTTACAAGGCTTTCAATTGCATTTAATTCTATAGTTAGGTATGTTCATGGGTTATGCAGATATGATCATATATCCAATTTCGTAAATGAAATTTTCGGATGTGGATTGAAAACTTATTTAAATTTCAGAATACTGCTAATGTAATCTAGTGTAATAAAAAACAAATGTCCTATGTAACTTTTTGAAATCCTTAGATTCGCCAAATCTTCGAGATCATTAACTCTAATCATGCCAAGGTTGATTTACTTGAATACAAGACGCTAATACTTCTACAAACACGCTACGAATATCTTTATGACCTGACACATTTAGCTCGTTCAAAAATAATTTATTTTTACACTTAAAGTCTCAAACACGATAAAAGTATTATACAGCAAAAATCTTAATTTAAGGCCCTTTCATTCAAATTTATGATTACATTTTCAAATACGTTCTGGCTCATCAAATATTGTATACTAATCTGAATTTTCCAATCAATGTTATAATAAATTTCTATTGCTATTATTTTATATTAATTATAATATTTTTACAAACTTTCTATATTCTCTTCAGTTTATTTTTCTTTTCATTTTAAACATTGTAATATTTCTCTGAGCATGTACTTCTAAAAGAATTATTTCTTATTGTACCTTGATTTATAATAAATACAAATACAAAAAATACAAATGAAAAATTAACTTTGTTACTGCCTCAAACACAGCTTGTTTTATTTTATTTCAACATCTTCCTGCCTTTATTGAAAAACACTTTAACAGTCACCCAAAAGAACCTTACGTCCTTGCGATAGAATAGGACATGCTGAGGAACTGTTTACGCCTCCTTCTCAACCATGAAGATTCTGAAATAGCCAACAAAGTTCAGCAGAGGCTAAGTCACTCATCGTACCTATGTACATATATTACGGAGTTAATGTGCCAACTGCATCAGACGTTTAGAGCACCTGTGATCTAGCTTTGGCCAGATCAATTTTGTCGACAAGCAAGTGGTGCTGTTGTTGCACCTAAATTTTGCAATCCTTACTGCTTGCTTTAGCTTAATCTCACATGTAGCGATAGGTATACCAACAACTGTCCTATCTGTGAGAATAGGTTATGATGTTCCACATTAAGAAAGTTCGTCGGCTTTACTTCGAGTGCCCCTAAATATGTATAGTCAAATGTGTAACTATAGAAAACATTTTAAATTAAAGTTATCAGGGGGTCAATTCTCTATCTGTGAAACTGTGAAGTGATAAACAAGTTATCATTTTAGTTTTCACAGCCATTTTTCATTTTTACATTTCATAAACTCACATAATGCGATTCTGGAACTTATTCTGATAAGTTTGTCAAAACATGTACTAAACAGTACTAAAATGAGAAACGCTCTCATTTTTGATACACGATACTCATTTTTGAGTATAATTTTGTTTTTTGTAATTTTCATATTTTATCAGGGCTTTTCACAAAATCGTTTGAGTGTGAAAACAAAATTAATATTTGAAAATATTTTGACATTTTATTAATTTTTTTCATAAATTGCGAATCGGATAGTGTGTGAAGTTGTGAAAAAACTTATCATTTCACAGTTTCACAGATACAAAATTGACCCCCAGGTACCCAAACAGTAGGAGCAGAAAAGATTTGAGTTTCCATTAGTGTTATTACTACATGATAGTTTTTCTCGCATGATTTTTTATCTCCATTCCATTTTCACATGATGCTTTTCTTAGATGACAGATCTCCTGCATGATATATTTATATATAATAAATTTCTTGCATTTCTTGAATAAAGAATAAATTTATATGATCTTTTAAATGATTTTGGAAATTTGGGAGATTTAGTCTTTAACGTTGCCTTAAATTAATTTTCATAATGGCATTCCTAAGTGAAATTTATAATGAAGCGAAGTGATCCAGATTAAAAACAAATCCAAAAATTTCATTGAGTAAAAGCCAGAACATGGTTGAAAAATTTGTCTCCAAAAAACAAATGGGTAACCATATTCTTGGTTTTTGATTTACTCAAAAGCTCTTCAAAGGATTTTGATCGATTTTCTTTTTCTAATTCTCCTAAAAAGTTTAAATAGTATTTTGTTTTCAAATTTGTCAAAAATGGATTTTGGTTTCGTAAGCCACATGCTCGATTTTTGAAACTTAATAATTAATATGTATGTAGTTTTTTTCTTACACTACCTAACTAGGTATAGGAAAATATTTTCAATTTTATCTAAAAATATCAATACCCACCATACAGATGTAGCAAAATAGAATTACAAGCAAAAACACATTTAGGCCAGGTGCGCACATTCCATTTTTAGTTTCGCACTTAGAGCAACTCGATTTTAGCAACTAAACAATTTGTCTTTTGACACAAACTAAACGATTGTTTAAAATTAATTCGCAACAGTTGAGCTGTTTTCTATAAGCGTACTCTATCAACTGGTGATTAAACTATTTGATTTCGATCACAGTTGCCAGTGCATGGCTAGCCTTACTGGTCTGCACAAAAGTGGAGAAGTATTCTGTGGTCAAATGAGTCTGACGTAGGCTTATATTATGGTGGCAAGCGATTTCGCCACCAAATCCATACTATTATATAAAAGCGAAACCATTTTAAAGCTTGGGTTGAATGATCTCAGAAAGTAGTCAACCGAATTATTTGAAATAAAATTTATTATTTTCTATGTTGTTATAGCAGTGTTTTTGGCTATAATTTTTTTTCATTATTTATTTGTCAAACTTAAATATTATTGATTTTACATTTGTTGTCCATTTTTATTATTTTTTATTAGTTGACTTATACAACCACTTATATCTTAAAGCGTATATAATAATCGACAAAGATTAGCATTGCTTTATAAAGTCAATATTGTTGCGCAAATTTTAAGCCCAAAATCACTTCTTAGTTACACATATAAATAAAATTATAAACTTTTTGAATTTATTTTATCCAGGAATTATATTTCATCACAATCACGAGGTCGCTGCTTTGTTTCATGTCATTATCATTCCAACATTTTTAATTTTCTTTTCTTCCTATGCTCTCTCTCTTTATATCTGTTGCATTCAATAGTTACGTTTTTTCTACCTACCTACCTTCATATTCAATTTTTCTGTATTGTATAGTTCATCTCTAATAATTCTATCGTCACATCGCTGAGCAGTATGGGCTCTTTAACATTCATTAGCATTTTGAGTGACAAAAATGGACATTCATACCCCGGTTACAAAAGTAGATTGAGGAATCGAATCGAATCCGAATTGAGATTTTGATCCAGATATATGGCGGCACTAAATCGGGAGATCGAATTGAAATGGAATTGAAATGACAATCTGGTTACACTGTTGTTGTACACACACTCGATGCTTCGATTCTTCGATTCAGGTATACAAGCTATTTTCGATTCGATTCTGCTCGTTTAGTGGGATCGGATCGAGAAATCCTATTTCAATCCGTTTCAGGTATACACGAAGCTAAATCCTGATTCAATTCCGATTCAGTTCTCCATATAAACGTGAAATGCCGATTTATCTAACGAAAAATTAGATCTTTTTTTATTTTTCTGGTTCGAGGAAGTGAATAGATTATAATCCTTATAATTACCAATTTTTTACCACTTCCTCTAACAATAAAACTGATAACAAATAACGCGAAGAAGGTACTTACAATGACGTCGGTAAGAAGAGCACAAAAATGTGGGTAGGTTTTGTGAGTTGCACTGCACTGAACTTGAGCAGGTGAATAAAAAAATGTGTTTATGTATATTTACACACGCACAGATTCAAGTACCGATAGATGTATGAGAACACAAATTTGTTTTTTTTTTTTTACCGCAAACTATATTTTTCGGTTGCAAAAAAATGTTTCTAGGTATGAATAAAAGAAGGAAAAGAAGAAACTAAATAAAAATTTCGTTCTGTTTTCAGCTAAAAAATTGAAATGGTTTTGTTTGTTTTCACGTGCCGTTTGGCCTTGACCAGGTACTTATATTTTACTTAAGTTTATTTTTCTAAAGAGTGTTAATTTCAGTAAGGAAGTTTTTTTTTTTTTTAATTTGTTTTTTATTAGATACAAAAATATTCGTAGTTACAATTTGCGAAGCAACGAGAGCACGGGTCGGCTAGTACAGAATAAAATTCACATTTCACAGCCAAGGTCATTTAACATGGAGGATCCAGCTTTATGTTTTTGGCATGTTTTTTTCATTTTATGGTCTTTGTCCCACACATCGAAGTGGAGGTATCATGGATCAGCATATTGATGTTAAGATGGTTGGAGAGACAATATTGCCATTTTCTGAGTATGAAATCGCAATGAAATTTGTCTTTCATAAATATAATGGCCCCAAACATACTAGTAAGCTTGCGAAGCAGTGGTTCCGGGCAAAGAAAGTGAATGTGATGGACAACCCTATTGAGAACATTTCGTGCTCGTGCGATATAAAAAAAAAATATGTTGCTACTTGTAAGCCAACCAAAAATCATGCTCTTTAAGAATCTGTATAAGAATTGTGGAGGTCGACACTTACAATGATTGATTTTTTTGCTATTTTCTTTTTGGCAACAGTGATTTTGATCATGAATCATCTTACAAAGGAACAACGCTTGCAAGTAATTGAATTTTATTATCAAAATGCGTGCTCTGTCAAGAAAGTTCATCGCGCGCTTCTTCCATTTTATGGTCAGTATTGTTCCTTGTTTAACGTGGATTCCTAGTTATTACACCATAACCCCACGGGTGGCCTACCACCATTGGAGCCAGATTTAGTCCTAGCCATTAACCCCTCCGTAGCAAGCTACTTCGGTCGCAAAGTTGTGATATGTTGCAGCATATGGACACCTCTTGCTTAAGGTCGAGACCTACCAACGCCTCTTGAATCCAAGAAAAGAATCCTGAATCCCATTCGTTTCCGCATTTGGAGTAAACCACGCCACCACGATCTCCCACTAGGGGGCCGACCTCAAGATAGCAGGAAAAAGAGAACTGACACACCCGAAGATGTGCACTATTGTTCTCAAAATCCCGGGCACTATCACCCGTGGTACCAGTATAAGGCTACCGGTGGAGCTTCGCAACGTCATCAAATCCCCCCTAAGCGATTGCGGAAAAGAGGACATGGAATAATTCCTACTCAGCTTCGGGGTTAATGGATATGAATCAGTCACTTCCAGATAGGTTACTGCAAAACCATGGGCCTAGCAACCCTAGGATACACATATAGAGAAAGTAAGTTGAGGGCTGTCAACGAACATCTCATGCGTATCCTAGTCTTTAAATCCCCTTACGGTTCACACGGGTGACACCCCGGTCTTCTGATCCCCTTACAGTTCACACGGGTGACGCCCCGGTCTTTAGCCACCAGTTGGTGAGCAAGGAGAGACGCTCCTGTCTTTTGATCCCCTCACGGTTCACACGGGTGACGCCCAGGTCTTTAGCCACCAGTTGGTGAGCAAGGAGAGACGCTCCTGTCTTTTTGTTCCGAAGAACTCTGGATGACGCTCCACTTCACGCTATTAACGCAGGACGCCAGGTACAAGTACCCGGAACCCCCAAGTCTCTGACACCTCTAAACCTAAAAACACATCATGTACCTTAATACAGTCCTTGTCTTTGAAGAACTCCAGCTGGTTACGATCAGCCGAAGAACTTCGCCACATCCGATGCATCCAACCAATCATTATCCATGCACTAACCACCAGAACCACCATCGAAATCACTTACCACACGATCGCTTGGGAATTACGCATGGTACACCCTGGAGACATGCCACCAAGCCTCATGTATATAGTAAGCAACCTTCGACAGTATTCCAGCAGCAGCACATTTCAAACAATCAATTAGATACATCGGACACACTCTGACACCTATTGTACCAATATGACACATGTCACACCAGACTCAGTCCCCAGACACCGGATGAGACCTAGGATCCCCAACTGTATGCCCAGTCGAAAATCCACAGTCCCACCCCAACTACCATCAAGATCGAATCAAAAGGTTCTCATTGGTCTCGTGCCCCAAAGAGAACCATACCAATTGTACTCAACACACACACCCATTTTTCTGGTAGGACTTTCGGACCCCTAGTCATCGCAGCAACTAGAGACCCTACGGTCCTACCAAACACTACCAATCAAGATCAAATACTACGGGATGCATTAAGTTTCCGGCTAGGCAGGTCACCAGAATCCTAACCATCCCATATCGTCTCCAACCCTGACTGTCCCCATCTCCCTGACTCTTGGGTTTTCTTAGTTGCCTAATTCCACCTGCTGAAGCTCAACAGCAGGAGGATAGACTTAAGCCCCCCCACCACGACAAGGTGAAACCCGTCGGGGGGGCCATTTTATGGTCAGTTCAATCGACCTACTGAGGCGGCTATTCGGGCTATTGTGACTAAATTTCGCACCAAATTTAGATTGTTGGACATCCACCAACACGCCAGTGTTAGTGATGACCGTGAATTATCGATTCGGCGCCGTTCGCAGCAATTGGGCCTCTGTTACTCCACTACTTGGAAAATTTTGCGGAAGGATTTAGGTGTGAAGCCTTTCAAAATATAGCTGGTGCAAGAATTGAAGCCGAACGACCTTCCAAAACGCCGAATTTTTGGTGAATGGGCTCTTGAAAAGTTGGCCGAAGATCCACTTTTTTATCGAAAAATTGTGTTCAGCTCATTTCTGGTTGAATGGATACGTGAACAAGCAAAACTGCCGTATTTGGAGTAAAGAGCAGCCAGGAACATTGCAAGAGCTACCAATGCATCCAGAAAAAGTCACTGTTTGTTGCGGATTATGGGCTGGCGGAATCATTGGGCCGTATTTCTTCACAGATGATGCGAATCGCATAGTTACTGTGAATGGTGAGCGCTAACGTGCGATAATAACAAACGCGTAACAATGGACCAATTGAAAGGCGAGTTTGGTCACCAGTTTTTTTTCACCTTTGGTGCCGGTCAATTGGCCGCCTAGATCGTGCGATTTAACGCCTCTAGACTATTTTTGTAGGGCTTTGTTAAGGCTCATGTCTATAGCGACAAACCCGCTTCGATTGACGCACTGGAAGCCAAAATGTGCGAAATGTTAGAAAGAGTATGCCAAAATTGGACTAAGCGGATGGACCGTTTGAGGCGCAGCCGCGGCCAACATTTGCATGAAATAATCTTCAAACATTAAATCATATCGACCGTACTATCGATTCAAATAAAGATTTCATACATTTTTCTAAATTGTATGTGTTTTTTTTTTTTTTTAATTTCCGATAGCTTAAGGCTCAGACACGCAACTATTTTTTGATAATTTACTTTAATTTTCAAAAACTTTGCGTTTTTGTGGATTTTTATTGCACTACATACTGCGCGTCGGCTCGAGACCGGGATAGGTGGAGAGACTTGTTGAAAGAGGCCAGGACCGGAACCCGGTTGTCGAGCCGATGATGATGATGATGACATACTATATTTTTGACTGCTGGTTTTGGAAAACCCTTGAGAAAATTTGAAATTATCAATTCCATATTAAATAAAATGTTTGTTTTTAGAAATAAAAGCTTAAGAATATTAATTTTATTTTATTTTATTTTATTATTTATCTTATTATTATTATTTATTTTATGATGAATTATTTTTTTTAATCTTAATGGATTGATTTATTTTCTATTTTATTGTACTAGAAAGTGGATTACTATTATTCTGACCCCAACTGTATATAATTTCATTTTGTAATTTAATAAAAAATATTTCGAAATTAAGATTTCTGACAGTATCTACTTATACAATTTTTCGATTTGTGGCTTTCTTCTTATCGACAAAACGGATTTTAATGAGAGTTTTCCTATAGAATTTTCTTAAAAATATTAATTTGAATTTTTGACAAATATGTATTGCATTTTTTTGAATATTCCATAACTGGAATTGGAATGGATTATTAATTATTTTATGAAATTTAATTTTATTTGCACAATGAGAAAAAAATTATTTTAAAGACTTAAAATTGTTATTCCTGCATTCATTCATATTTGTTTATGGCATTATGTTTTTAACTTCAACCACTAAAAAAAATGTTTTAGCTTTTTAAAAACTAAAATTGAACACTTGTCTTTAATAACATATCCATCTTTAAAATTCTAAGCATCTTAAACATAAGAACAAGTTTGTGCGATTCAATCGTGCATTTTTGTCTAAATATATGTATGTATACTAAAAAAAAAACTTCAATTAATTCGAATCTGTAAGCATTACGAAATTTTTCCTGTTCAAATAAGGACTCTTAAAATCTTCCTTCTTCAATCGATTGCAGTTGTATCGATATCAACAACAAACAATCCGTTTGACAGGTTTCTCAGAACATTTTCTTTGACTCCATTCAATGCAAATGTTTATTTGCCTTGAATCTTTTCGAATCCGAATCTTTTTGCAAAATTTAACTCGGAAACGTACATACACACTCTATAGTGTTTAACTTTTTGACATCTACTGATGGCATCCTGCTTAATGAATCTAGTTTAAGTTAACTTAATTGCATTTCGCTGGTAGCCCACGCGGACATTACACTTCAACCAAATATCACCACTGTACTGCCACAACTATTACCTACCATTCCGAATTGTACTCGTATGCGCGTCCCGTTTGCCCATTTAGACCTGGAAAGCCTTTTGGGTGCCTTTAATTAATTCGGATCAAGTTAAATAGGACAAAAAGCGCCACACCAGCCGAACTAACAATTGGCAATGAGGACTCAAGCGTATTAAATGGCCACTATGTGTTTGCTGGAATGTTGGATTACCGCAACGCGTCGTCGACGTCGGTCGTCGTAATCGTCTCTAGAGAGGGAGAGAGGGAGATAGTTAAATGAAAAGTACTTCGAAATGCTATCAACAAGCAACCAAAAAAAAAAAAAAACAATCTCTCCGTAGGGCCATTTCGAGAAACAAACAAGGAGGTAAAATCGCAATTAATGGGAAAATAAATCTGGTTTGTAACAAATTCAACAATAAATCCATTCCTTCAAAGGATACCTACATTTCCAAATGAGAGTACGCAAACACGAGTCGAATTTTAATTCGTGTAATTGTGCAGATTTGGTGAGAGAAGCTAGAAATATAGCAGGAGGGCAAGAACTGATCGGATGTTAAAAAGAAAATGGCTCAAGGACGATGACAATCACTTTTGTTTTTAAATCTTTAATTATTATTTGATAGTACGCGACTTGGTACCGATTAATGTGCAAAGGAAATAGGACTTGATGAAGGTGTGTCTTCGTGATTTAGTAGGATGCCCTTGAATTCGAAACAAATCTATAGGAAATGAGATTGTGCTCAATTATTTTGGTAGATACTTTCAATGGATCAATAAAAGTAGCATAAGAAAAGGTTAAAAATGTGCTCAGTCTGAGGGAAAACAAGTTAAGTGTAGGTCATTAATTTTTATTTTGTTTAAATTACCTTAAGGATATAAAGTGTTGAGCAGTAGGATTTATGTAGGTATAGGTTAGGAATGATTTTGGATTGGAATTTAGTCCTTCAACTTCAATAGAGATTCAAGTTTCAAATTTCAACAACATCCTCTAATATGTAAAATAATGAAAACAACATCAAAAAAGCCGACACCTGACGTCATAAGCTTTGCGTGTACCCAAGGATACATTGACTTAATGCAACAACAACCAAGTAATCAATGTGCAACAACAACTTCGCACCGGTACTGTTTAAGAACAAGAGCGAGTACCAATAAACAATAACTTTTACACCTACCAAATGTCAGTCCTATCCCGTGACCACGAACAATGAAACTTGTTCGAAACGTTGGGAAATTTCTAAAGAAATTAAACGCGGTAAGTTCCGAAAAAACTTTATCTATTTAACATAAACAACGTCCGCGAAAAGATAAACTTAAAATTTCATTTAGTTAAACCTAGGTAATGGTTAAAACAAAATTTCCGAAAAATGGTTATTAATGCCCCCCCTTCGAACCATTTTTTTTTGTCTTTGATTTTCTCAAAAACGCTTAGACTCCCTCAAAGCTTAAATATTATTGTGTATTCAAATTTTCATTTTTTTTTATGTTTAAGAAAATTAAAAAAAAAAATTCTAAAACTCAATATTTCGAAAACCCCATTATTTGATTTTTTTAAACTTAACAAATAAAATTTTCTAAATACAATCTAGGTATATACAAGATGTGAGAAAAGAAAATTATTTTGCCTAAAAATATCGGTACCGACCATACAAAAAATGTTAAGAAATGGTTTTCGAAAATCGTATTTTTTCTCGAAAATTGCACCTGGAATTTTGTTAAATTATTTTGTCTTTCGATTAATTTTAACAATCTATAATTTAATGGAAAAAAATATTAGATTACAAATTTTTTTAAATTTTGAGTTTCTCATTATCGGCAAAACGAATTTTATAGGGAAAATACTCGTACGTTTAAAAAAAAAAATTGTTTTTTTTTTTGGAAATTCGGTATCTCAAAAATGGATTAGAATTTCGAACAATACTAAAAGCTTTAAGTTGGCGTACCAACATTTTTTTTCTTAACTGTTTTGAAAATTTTGTAAGTATATGAAAGCTTAAGTTTTTTAGACACCACTACAACGAATTATTTCCTGTATTTGGCTCCAACTACTAAAAGAGTTGTTTAAGTCATTTAAAAATTAGTTTTCTGCTTATGAACAATTTTCTCTAATAACATTCATTTGTGAAAATCTTAGTCCTTACGTAAGAGCAGGTTCGTGCGACCCATTTGTGCATTTTATTTTTTTAATGGTTTGGGGTGATAATTGGGACCTTATTTCATTTTCAGGCTTCGCCTCTTAACACTACGAAAGTGGGGCCCAAACTTTTCGAACACGAAATTTGCAGGATCCAGGGATTTTAATTAACTGCCTCTTTGCGTAATATGTACAGCTCATGCAACTGACTTCCTCCACTTAGGATATGTTCAAACGTCAGATAGGTGCCTTTCTCAATAGAATTCTAAGACAGCAATACCTTGGGTGGTACCTTCCGCGGTATTGTCATCAGCCTGGCGATTGAACAAACATACCCAATGCAAACCCATTCATACAAAAATTTATTTCGGGGCGATATTTACATAATCAAATAAGGGTCGTACGTTCATCACTAAAAATAGTTCCCTTTTTCGTAAAAGCGGTTTTTTTAAGATTAAAAATGCTTTGAGCGCGCTGAGAGTAAAATTTAAATGTCAAAATCAAAACGAAATGTTGAGTAAAAGCAAACATTTTTAAATAATCAATACATCGTAATGTATAGGAGAATCGTGTGCAGGGTAAATGTGCTCTTACTTCTATTGTCGAGTTTTTTTTAAATTACAATTGTAGAAGTTTGAAATACCTCTTTGTATGTAATTTTTAGAATTGATTACTTTAAAATAGAATTCTGAAATAAAAATAACTTAAAGTCAGGGGGGTGTGGCAGAAGTTAGAACTTTATCAGGAAAGGGTACGAGATACATAAATAATTTAGATGTATCAATTAAACTTTCGATATTAGACTCTTTTTAAGTGTAGGGATATATTTTTTAATAAGACATTTGTATGATACAGAATGACAGGTTACAGATGCGGTTTTTACTCTTGGCATTATGGTTCCTGCGTTGGACTGTAATGCAGAGGGTCTTGTGCTCAATTATCAACCCCTGCAAGAAAGTTTTTAAGGGGTGTACTGTATCAATACTTTAACTTAATATTTACTTTAATAGAAATTAAGTAACATCAGAAATATGTATCCTTAGAAAAAAAATATATTTAAATTAAAAAAAATTGATTGAGCTTCAATAAGGAAGACTTATTTTGTAATTAATCGCTTAAGATACAGTTTTTAACTAATAACTCTTGACTGTGTACTTACATTTGTTATTATTACCTGCGACTTAAAGGTACTATAAGGCAAGTTATGCATTCGTAAAAAATCGAGACTTTGTTCAAAGTTAACATTACGATGAAAGCGAAGACCAAAAAATGGGGTCTCTGTCTGTCTGTCTGTCTGTCTGTCTGTCTTTTCGACTACAGCCTAAACGACTCGGCCGATTTTCTTTAAACTTGGTAGATATCATTTTTAATTCCCCCCCTCCCCACATGTTTTTTTTTTCTTTTTTTTTTAAGACCAAAAATAACGGTACGAATTTTATTCAAAATTTTATAAATATTTTTTTTTCTCAAAAACTGTCCCACAGAATTAAAAAAAAAATTCATAAAATTTCATTTAATTAAAGTTAGGTAATGGTGGAAAAAAAAAATCCAAAAATGGTTAGTTTTGGTAGCCCCCTGGAACTATTTTTTTTGTTTTTGATTTTCTCGAAAAGGTACAACCGATTAAAGTCTTTTTTCCATTATAAAGCTCCTCCAAAGTTTGGATATTATAACATATTCAAATTTTCAATTTTTTATTTTTTGGATTTAAAAAAATTTTTTTTTTGGAAACTCAATATTTCGAAAACCCCATGCTCGATTTTTTTTTCAAACTTGATAAATAAAAGTTTTTCTATATAATCTACAAGATTTGAGAAAAAAAATTGTTTAACCTAAAAATAACGGTAGCCACCATGTTAAAAAATGGTTTTCGAAAATCGTCTTTTTCTCGAGACCGATCTATAATTTGATAAAACAAATTTTGAAATCAAGATAATACTGACTGTACGTACCTACCCTAAAGCGATTTTTGATTCTCATTATCGGCGTATTTCAATAAGCCCCTAAAAAGTTCAAGAAACATATGCCTTTCAAACTTGAAAAAAAAAATATTTTTCAAATTTTTCAAAACAAAAAAGAAATAATTTTTTTTTTGAAAATTCGATATCTCAAAAGCTGCTCAGTATTTTTTTTTGTAAATTTAATTTGTATTTGAACAATAATAAAAGCTTTAGATTGGCGTGCCAGAATTTTTTCTTAAATATGTTTTGAAAATTTTGTATATAAAAGCTTATTTGTTTTAAGAAACCACTAACTTTTATTCTTGCATAAACTAATACGTGCTTGAAAGACATGGCATCTTGTGCTTATCTCCAACTACTAAAGGAGTTGTTTTAGTCATTTAAAAAATGAATTTTATGCTTATGAACAGTTTTTCTCTAATAGCATTCATTTTTGAAAATCTTAGTCTTTTACATAAGAGCAAGTTCGTGCGACCCAGTCGTGCATTAAATTTTTTTTTCATATTGTAGAGGCGATAAAATATTTTTCTACCTCGCGTTGACTAAACAATTTCCGTACATCATCTGGGAGTGAAAAATTCCCTTTATAAAATGCAAAAAAAAAAAATAATTTATAAAGTGATATAATATGAAGATGAACGCATTCTTATTTAACTCATCGTGAAAACACTAAGGCTACGCGTATAGTAGTGCGACAAAGCGATGCGATGCGACAAGCGATTCGAGATGCGAGAATTAAATGCGACATAGTGCGCACAGTAAAGCGATTTTGTGCGGTTGTGTTGTTAATTCCTTGATAATTATTGACACTAAAACTCTCAAAAAGCTGCACCAAGCACCACACAACACAAGCAGTGAAATAACAAAATTTTACTCGTCAGATTTTTTTTTGAAACCTCAAAACAAACAATATGAGCCTTCTCGCACAAACTCGCTTGAAAAAGTGGTCAGAACAGTTTGTGTGCGAGATGTATGCGATAGGCATGCGAGAAACTCGCAACACTCGCATCAAATATCGCTTCACTGTGCGCACGTACGAGTATATAAGAATCACTGTAATTATTTTTCTCGCACGCAAACGCTTCTCGCATCGCTTTGTCGCACTACTGTACGCGCAACCTTAGAACTTTCGAGTTTTTAGAATATGGCTTGTAATTTTGTTAAATATGATTTCCTCGCCAAAAAATTTGTTATTTTTGTGTTAACAATTTGTCATCTAAAATGTTAATGAACGTATTTTTTTTTAATGGAAGCCATAGAAGAGCCTTAAACCTTCGAAGCAATTTTTTCCTTGTCCAAAAACCGACTACGAAAATTCAAATGTGTGATGGTGTTATAAAATGATGTTTTCACATTGTGTTAATGGTTCTTTTTAAAACACAATTTTCCACATAAAATACTTGCACTTAGCTAATAATTTTTGTATTCCTTAATACTATGATTCTTTTGCAAAAAGTTACTGTAAAAGAAGAGTTTTAAAGTTCTTCTAATATAAACAATTCTTTTTAATATCTTTTTAAACAAATTGAAATTTAATATGTTTTTCAAATACATTATACTATAAAATTTCAAAAGAACTAAAGAAAAAACACGAAGTGAAAGTATCTTCTTCTCCAGCACGTTGCACATTGTCAAATGAATGGGAAGCTTTCCATATCCGATTGGTTTCCTTTCTGCCACATTTTCACGTCGTGTCGTCATCTTAGTAGTCGATGTCGTCGTGGCCTTTACTTTTACCACTTTTACTTTTTGTTCCTGTCTTTTCCTAAAAGCGTAATTCTAGTTTCCTGTGTGTTTTACATATTGTGTCAGTATTTGCACATGGTGATCATAAGCAGAGCTGGATTTAATACCCTTTGACTGTACAGTCGATTTGAAGAAAGAAAAGGGCCGTCGGTTAAATTATTTTTCCACATAAGGACTTTTTACTGAAACACATATACATACATATATATGTGTTAAGGTATAATCGTAGGGTAAAGAAAATCGAAATTTTATTAAGGGAATGAAAGCATAAAAGCTAACGCGTTTTAGGAACGGTAAACTCTATAATTTCCAAAGTGATGTTTGACAAATGACATTTGTTAAATGAAATGATTAAATGAATGAATGAATTATGAATTTGAGGTATTGCACTGCAACCTAAAGATCTATCGTGCCCCCACTTCAAAATGAATGAGCTCGCTCATCCTACAGTTCCTCCTCCAAATCTATTACTCTTAGGAATCTTAGTATTTGGGGCTTGAGTGAAAAACATCTTCCTAGTATGTGGTCCGGTGTTTCCTCATGCATGCTACAGAATCTACATGAGGCACTGCTTACCACACCAAGTAAACTTAGGTGCCTTCTAAGTTTACAGTGTCGAGTTAGGATACCTGTTATTATTCTTAGGTTATTTCTACTTAAGTTATTGCAGTTTTCGAAACGTTGCTGGTTGTAGTAGTAGTAGTTTCGCCTGCCTCAGCTTTGGGAGTTCTTTCCAATACCTGGATCTGTTTGCCTCCTCTTCTTTTTTTAATTTTGTTTTTGAAGACACTTTCTCCTACTTCGCAATAGCGTTAAGGGCCTGTTAAAGGGGTTGATGCACCTATTTTTGCTAAGGAGTCTGCATTTTCGTTTCTATGACTACCACGTGACCAGGTACCCAGTGAAGTGTGACCCTGTTCTGTTTGCCAAGTTCATATAGCCTGCACTTCCACACCAACTTAGAGCCAATGGTTTTTGGCTGCGCACAATTCGCAGAGGCCCTGAGATCATTACTCAGAAAATTTATACCTACCGAGATCTGGAGGCATGGATAACGGCAGGGGGGTGTGTTATGCCTTAAAGACAGAAGACAGCATTAAGGTTTAAATTCTACTCGGTTTATGGTTCCCCATTTGTTATTCAATCAGAATTTTATGAGCTTTCCATGCGGTGCGGTTGTAAATCATCTAAAGGACATTTGAAAACTGGTAAGTAAATGGAAAAATAAATTAACGTGATATGTGCAAAACTTTATGTGCAATACAAAAATTAGTTAATTTTTTAGGTAATACTGTATTTAAGCTTAAATATTTTGACCGTCGCCTCGACAAAAACCTGAATAGATTCTTCGTTTTCCTTGGTTAGCAGATCGTTTCCCTCCATGATCGAACTGCATAAAACATAGCACCTTATAATGTTCTGTCTTTGTAACCATAAGACTCTTTGCCTAACATCCCAACCGCATTTTTGAAAGGTTTAATTTTTCTATGTGCTTCTCCAATTTAAGGGTCCTTGTTATGATAAAACTCACTTAAATCTATACCACTTTTCATTTGTCGCTAACAACGTTGCACATCTCTGAAAGACCAAAGTTTTTGACTAACTTCGGTTGAAAATCAAGTTCCACTGAAAAGAATAGCCAATTCATTTGTATATCATTAGTTGAAGAATTCCAGGAGAAGCTGACAATAGAAACAAGTTTTTTAATTTGATTCGATTTATTTATTTATATAACTATTACAATTTTAAATCTTTAATAAAATTTTAAATTAAAACAAATTCTGATTTAAATTTACATTTTAAAATCAATTGAACATTAATAATATTTGAAATCTAACAATCATTTATTTGAATGAAATTGATGAAAAGTTTCTTAAATTAATGGAAGTTGGACTCATCTTTTATTACTCTTGGCAACGAGTTGAAAATTTTGACTCCTTGGCACATCACAGAATTTTGGGTGCTGCTTCTGTTATATCTCGTAATTTAGAAATCATTTGCTGATCTGAGACTGAATGGCTGCAATTCACCAACATAACCCAATTTCTCTTATAGGTACTGTGGATAATTGCAAAATTTTATATTATATACAAATATTAAGACTTTCAATATTAGACGCTGACTAACATTTAACCCACTTTAAAGATTGTAACATAAAGCTTGACGGGGTATATCTATTACATTTTAAAATAAAACGCATATCTTTATTTTGAAGAACTTGAAGTCTTTGCTTAAGGTCCATATTGCACATGAATAAAATTGTGGCACAATAGTCAAAATGTGGTAGAACAATTGTGTTGAAAATCATTTCTGCATTTTTAAAGGTTAATTTCTTTCTTATTCTATTTAGAATCTCCACTTTTTTGCTTATCTTCCCACAAATATAATCGAAATGTTCTTTTAAATTTAATTCTTTATTACCCCAAAATATTTTATACTCTTAACCTGTTGGATATTTTCTGATCCAATTTGCAAATTTTTATTGTCATTTGAATTTAAAATTATGAATTTAGTTTTTGACACATTTAGTTTTAATTAATTCATGCAAAGCCATTGGTAAACGTTACTAAGATCTTTATAAATTTTTGCATGCACATTCATAATATTCTTAAAGTCAATGTTAATTAAAAAGAACACATTTACACCATTCAAACACTTTGTTAATTTCGTTTATGTAGAGGAGAAATAATTCACCACCCAAATTCGAACCCTGTGGTACTCGAATATCTACACTTCTCTCGTCGGATTCAATTTCTAAAAATGATCTGCGTACGCCTAATTTGAAGATATAGTGTTAAAACAGACATAGCATTATTAAATTGATGGACATACAAGGAAATTAAGTCCATTGACCCATTGTCCATTGGTACAGACTTAAGGTCCATAGAAAGTAAAAAAAAGAATTCTTCTTCAAAATTATTTTTTCCAATTTTTCTCTTATTCTCCGATAATCAAAATCTCTATTTTTACTTAAGAAACAAATACCTGCTAAAGTAAAAAAAAATATCTTGAGTATCTTGAGTAAAGTTATCAAAATGTTTCGCCACCCATGAAAAGTCGCCCTAATCATAGTATTACTCTCCCTTAGAGTAGATCCGGCAGTGTTACCAAATTTTGTGTCATATGTTTTTCATGGCAGCGAATGATCCGAACTTTTAGCGTCATAAAACATCAAATAGCATATTATTAAGACGGGAAATGTTTTTCACATGCAAATGAGCACGCACTGAGACGTATACGTAACATTTTACGGCATTTCGCCTTTTTCGTTTTTCATTTTTGATTTTTATTTTTTTTTTTTTGTGGTCGATCCAATCATAAACCTTGTTTTTATACCCATAAGCACATACCTACATTTTTGTGTGTTACAAAAAATATCCTTTTACCTCCTTCGTCATTTGGTATGCTGTTGGTGATATGACGAAAAATAGCTCGAGAAATACCACCATAATGACATATTAACATAACAAAAAGGAAAACCGAACATACATAGTAAACAGCGCCACAAATTTATATGTATAACTATGGCTTATAAGACTTTTCGTTTCGGTTCCCCCAACTCAACTACCGCAAGGAGGAAGACGATGATGAATAAAACTGCTCAAATGATCCCATCGAATTCGTCTTTTTGTCGGTAATTTGATGGAAGTCCACATATACACAAGAGCATAAGAGTTTTATTATTCAGGAACGTCTGTCAGCGTTCGCGTATCCATACTCAAGGAGGTAAATGTATCACATAAGTAGAAGGACATCATATAATACATTATGCCAGTCCTATAATTTTCCCACCAAAAGTGGACCTTACCAATAAGTATAACTGTCACATAACCCTCAATGTATTATGTTTATGTGTATATGTGCGTCATAGCCTAGCACAGGGATGGCAAAGGATGTGGAAGAAAAAAAATCATCTGGAGTCAAGTAGTAATCTACTTTGGCTTTATTATTATTTGCTTAGCAATTTCCATTTGCGAAATAATCCTTTTGTAGACAGCGAGTCACGTAGTCGAAGGATATTCTTATGTGTCTGAAATTGTAGTGCTTCCTTCGAATTGACAAGAACGTCTTTGCTGAGAGGGACGCTCAGACCAAAGGATATTTGGACTCAGTTCGGCACCTACCCTCTTAGAAGAGCCATATACGTACAGAACACACAGCCATACATCCTTTTTATCGGCCAAGGATATGTGTATTAGTTTCCGGCATATGCTTGGTCCAACATGGCTGTTGACCGTATGGTGTATGCATGTTGGTACAATAGGACAATAAGGAGGTTTATAATTTCCAGAGGATGACAAAAAATCCATAAGTTTTGCCTCTTTTCGGATTCTCCGCCAAAGAACCTCATCATGTCAGGATATTCTTCGATTTAGCCCTGAACTTCACTTCCCAAGGATATAACGTAGGTATAAAAAGAATCTCTCTATAGGAAGGCATGGTGTTGGAAGGGGTAAGGTTTGACATTTTTTTGGCTTAATCCCGTACCTTTTTCTTCTCATGCAATCACGTAAGGAACACCATTGAATTCACGGAATCAAGAGGATCTGGGAAAATAAATTTGGCAGGCATTTTGTGCAGAAAAGACGGATAGAGACAGTGGGAGAGTGATAGAGATTTTTGTTTTTCCAAAATATGTGGGTGTAGGCTCAAAATGTCTATTCCACACATTCGTAATATTTGACAATACTTGTGGTTGGTGCTGCTGTTGCGCTACAACTGCCGTTCGTCTCACGATAAAGCTGTCTAATTTGGTGACAACCAAGATGAGGCCCATGGTGTACGTGAGTGACATTGAGAAGAGAATAAGGAGCTAAGGAACATTTTTTCTATATCACTCGTACGTAGTTATGTACACAGCCTGGTTTTATTTTTCTCCAACCGATTTGAAGACTGATGCTTTAGGCAGATGTACATACCATTTGCGACTGTTCTTCGAGCTTATTTTTCCCATTTTATTTGTTTAGGGGACAATTTTTCTTCAAATCATGGGTTCTTGTGTTTTGTTTGGAGGTGTCAAAATTATTGTTAATGCATGAAAAGGGTTGTTTCGTTGTGTCTTCCGTTTTATCAAATTTACGTTTTTACCTGCACGTGATAGACTCGTACACGCAGAGAAATGATCGGTCAAAACCAATGTGAAGCTGGTTTGAAATTAATTAAGTAAGACTGCTTATGTACAACCTGCAAACGTAACCGAGACAACTCGGTTAATTAATTAACTAAATAAATCTGATTGATTGTTTTAACCAAATTGTTAGTTGTATTTTACCATCACCATTCAGTTAATTCAAACGAGAAGATTATTTAGTTTAAAATGTTAACACATTTTCTTAGTAATATTAAGTAGATCTAGTTTATTGAGTTAATCTAGATACTCGTTTAATTTGATTAACATAACTATTAGCTTAATTTTCGAAGAAAATTGTTTAATATACCTAATAAGAATTACGTTAAGTAAATAAAGTGTAGTTAATTGAGTTAAACAGTAACACGTTGCTCATTTTTAGTAAACAATACTGAAAATTGCGAATAATAGCCTAGTTTCACGATTATTGGAACTAAGATTTTTAACTTAACTGACATTATTAGTTGTTTAATTAATAATTTAATTTAATTGAGTTAATCACGTTACTTTTAGCAAAATACCTACATTACGGAATTAGTTAATGTGCATTCACCTTTTATCTACAGTGGGGTGCAAAAATGAGTACATGTTTTAAGAAAATATAACAAAAGGATAGAATTTTATGTTTTTTTATAAACAAATGAAACAAATTATTTTTACTATGAAAGTTAAGTATATAATCTACAACTTAGGAAAAAAAAACAAACATTGCTTAAAAAATAACAGTTAATAAAATGTTTATTAATGGAAACCCCCATGTACTCAAATTTGCACTTTTCACCGTTATCTCTTATTTAGTTAAATTACTTTGTTTATTTTGCGTTTAATTAAAAATAACGTATTTTGGCAGGGAAATGTACTGTTTTCAAAGTTCTACGCCATTTAATTAGTGCTTAAAAAATAAATATTCACTGTTTTACAGAAAAGATAAATAAAAATGAAAAAAAACTTTACTTGAAGCGGAAAAAGGCATAGTTTCTCAACTTGAAGTAAGACTATCTTCAAGAAAAAGTGCTGAGAGAATGAAAATCTGCCAACGCAGTTACGTTTTGATAAAAAAAAGTTAAATGTGCTTTGCACCAGCAATCGCCCAGGCATACAGAAAATGCTTACTGGTGGTGACTCATGATTAATGGAGCGATCAATGCATATAAGGGACTGCAAGATGCCGAAATCAGCGGCGAAATTAATTAATAAGAACGTGAGTGAATGGACAAGCTAAGAGAACCCTACAAAAGATTGGTTAAGGAGCAGCTGTTAAAAAGAAAAAAACAGAACTGCCTACCAAAAATGTTAAAGCACGTCTTAAATTCAGCAAAAAATACAAAAACTGGAGTGCTGAAGATCGGAAACGGATGGTTTGATCGGACTATACTAAACTATATCGATTTACATTAGACGGTAAATAGTATTTTTGGCATCGGCAGAATGGAACTCTTCAAAAGGAACAAGTGAAAAAAACCATGAAGCATGAAGGTGGCAACATGATGGTGTGGAGATGCTTTACGTCGTGGAATATCGGTCCGCTGATTAAAATCGAAGAAATAATGAAGAAGGAACAATATTTATCTATTCTGCACAATAACTTTCCAGAATTTGGAGACGAATGCGCTTATTCCACTGAGGAGATCATTTTCTAACGAGAGTGTGATCCCAAGCACACTGCACGAATTGTCCAGAGCTGGCTTGGAATGGAGTTATTTCCAACCATTAAGTAGCCAGCACCTAGTCCAGACTTAAACCAGATCGAGACTTGCGGGCAATTCTCAAAAAACGCTTGGCATCTTACGATAATTCTTCAAGAAACTTGAATGACTTATGGGAGCAAGTTAAGGAGCAGTGGCAACAGATTTCACATGCTCATATCGAAAATTTAGTCGAGGGTATGCGCAGGAGAGTTAGAAGTGACATACAAAATAAAGGGCTGTGAACTAAATACTAAAAAAAGCGATTCAAACAAAAAATTCTGAAACGTGCAAATTTGAGTACATGGGGGTTTCCATTAATAAACATTTTATTAACTGTTATTTTTCAAGCAATGTTTGTTTTTTTCTCCTAAGTTGTCAATTATATACTAAACTTTCATAATAAAAATAATTTGTTTCAATTGTTTATAAAAAAACATAAAATTCTATCCTTTTGTTTCATTTTCTTAAAACATGTACTCATTTTTGCTCCCCACTGTACGTTTGTTGTTTTTAACATATTTTTTTACCCACCAAAAAATGCTCTCGGTTAGATTTTATTTTTCTGCGTGTAGAATGAAGCACAGGCGAAATAGTCGTTCAAAACGCAAAATGTTTGTGGTACACATAATTTTGGAAGCTCTCCTATCCTAGCTATGAAAAACTTACACCAAAAAAAGAAGAAGAAAAACATTTCAGAACTGGTATGCATAGTAAGTATTTCTTTTCGTACAACTTAAGACTTTAGACAGTTAGCAATATACAAAAAACGTTTTCCTTTTTGAGGAAATAAATCTAATAGATCAGCTTGTATTCTGTTTCTATTATATATTGTTCTACACTCGCCCTTCTTTTCAGCCTCATGGTGAAAAAGTCACAAATTTACTTGCCTATTTTGCCTTGCATTTAATTGTTTAAGGATGAGGCATATATAGACTAAGAGCCCACAGCAATTTTTGGGTGTGATTGATAACAAAAAATAATTAGCATAATTAGAAAGGCCTTTTATAGTTATTTACAAATGTGAAAGCCTTGCATACTCTAGTGGGCGCAATAGTGCATTATAGTGCATTAAGTATGCAGTTCTTTCCAAATCCAAATAATTGTGATAACAACTTTACCAAAATGTAGAGTTAAGCCCCCTGATTGAAAATATCGAGGTCCAAGACGTTCTACAGACAGCCTTCTGCCTGCCAGACGCGATAAGAATAGGCAACTTCTTGCACTAAGAAGGCCACCTTCAAAACATCATGGACCTCGATATTGGCAATCAGGGCACTTAGCTGTTCATTTTGAAGTTATGCCGATTTTTTTTTTCCCAATTTTTTAGACTAAGGAAAGAACTGCATACTTGATGCACTATAATGCACTATTGCGCCCACTAGAGTATGCAAGACGTTCACATTTGTAAATAACTACTAAAGGCCTAACTAATTATGCTAATTATTTTTTGTTATCAATCACACCCAAAAATTGCTGTGGGCTCTCGGTCTAATATGGATCAGATATTAAGGTCATTGGGTCTGGTTGATTCTCCTCAAACTTGGCTTTTGATTTGATGCATGCACTCTACCAAACACATAATCCTCGTTTATAGTGGTCTACACAGCTGGTCTTCATGTAGTTTTTAAGCTTTTCTTATAGCTATAAGCCTTATTTTTTTTTCTATATGGGGTTCTCGTCTAGCCCTATCACTAGGTATACGATTTAAATGGCACTCATTTCACAGATCCTGAAAATGCTGAGTAACTAGTACATCTTCTATTCCGTGTGTTTCGGTCACTAAGTAACCATAGTTTGTGGTACGAGTAGGTGAATGCACAATTGCACATCGAAAAAGTCCTGTAAGCTCTGGGAACTCCATCTGTGTTAAAGTGTTCAATATCGAATTTCTTCTTTTGATCAGTTCGTTAGACAGTACAGTCCTGAATTTTTTCATAAATAGGAAAAGGCTAGATTCGAAATTTGCCTATCGAAATGAACGCACGTCCAAGCTGTCGAATTACGTCGATTAGCACAGTGTTGCTTCGGATGGTGGTTCGACTGTTTCGAGAGTATATCCTTAGTCTTGAAAGCCTAGTTCTACTTAAATCCCTTCTTACCCTTCTCTTCTATAGTTTTATGTGTACTGTTCCATACAAAGTACTCTAGAGCCTATCTGCGTATGTTCCATCCAGGAGAACAATATATTCCCTATATAGACGACTTCAATAAATATTTAATGAATATGCACATATGTTTAATGGCTTCTATTTAAAAAAAAATCCGGAATCAGAGTAATATCTGCCTTACAATACATGAGGATAGACTCAAGTACAGCTGTGTCAATCAGGATCGATTCGATTTTTTTGATCTGATCATCGAAAAGTATTGATGATCGAAATCACAAATTTTCATTTTAATCGATCCCAATCTCAATCAGTTAGATGATTCTCTTTTCTCGATTTTCTATTTCAATTTCAATCATTTCAGTGAGTCTCGATTTTCGATATCAGTTAACTCAATTAACCATGATCTACTCGATTCTATTTGTTCCGATTCAATCCATGTGGATTATGAAAGCCAAACGGACGGTGGACTGGAATTTATAGGTTGAACTCGACATTGAAGAACATGATTGATCGATCGATTTGGTTGTTGGTTGTTAATGTTGTGGGCCGTAAAAACAATTTTCGGGTTAAACTGGTGTTATTTGAGGTATCAGGATCCGATGTTAACCGTGGGAATTGAACCCAGCATGTACCTAGCTCGAAGAATATTCACTAGTAATGGGAATTATCGAATGAAAACTATCGACTTACCATATGCGATAGTATAGCTAAAAATTAATTTATTCGATAGCACCCAGACATTCACTAACTATTTTAAGTAACTATTAGTCCTAAATTTAAATTTTTCAATTTCCGGAACAACACATAAAATCGATTTTTTTTTTTGCATTTTTAGACGTTTTTTAATTATTGGACATAGTAGCCATCATTCGATGTCCTTTGGCAGATTATGGCTTACAATTTAGAGTGTTTTGTGAAAACTATCAAAGCCTCAAGTTGAATGAAAATGATCGAATGATTGATCGATTGAAATGATCGAATTATATTCGTAATCGATTGTTCAACGATTCGATCATTTGATATGAACGATTTACACAGCTCTAGACTTAAGTTTTGAGTTAAAGTTGATGTGTAAAGTGATCACACCTCTACAAGAACTTTTTACGTGGTAAAGAAATTAGCCCGATGACAAAGCAAATCCCAAGTAAGCTGGTCGGATAATCCAAATTCATGTATGCCTGCTGCATAATTGATTCAGTCGCCATTATCAAAATTTCAGCTGGAAATCAAATAAGTTCTGTTCCGTCCAGACAGTAAACGATTGACTACACCTTTCCTTTCTCTATCCAAGAATGATACAAATTAAAGAAACTAATTAAGGCACAAGAACTTGTAGAAAACCGGAATCTAACGACTTGTAACTCTCAGTCATTTCTGATGTTTCCTGAGTTCTCTGCAAAAATGGAGAGAAACTACAATTATCTGCTGATTTAAAGTGGCTAAGATGAGTTACAATTAACGGTAAGAGGTACTTTTTGGAGATTTTTCACTTCACCACAAGAAAAAGTACCCCTGCCCTGTTTTTTATTTTTCGATGGCAACGGATAGAAATCAAACGCAGATCTCTGGCGGGCAAGTGAAAGGCATCAGCTATTGAGCCAAGAGGGCATTGACAAATGACACATCCGGCCCAAAAACGATATCAAACTGTCACTCATTGTGGATCGAGATGCTGTTTCTCTATTACTCACAGGCTTTTTTCTTACGGACCTTCACCCATCAGATAAAAGTTATTTTGAGTAAGAACTCATCATCTTGGTCAATAATTTCCAACACTTAATCCACTATTTGTACAAGCTTGCATGAAACCATTAAAATATCGTCCTAGTTTTCACTTATCAAACGTCAAAGCCAGTGACAGTTGACAGCTAAAAGAAACTTCGCGAACCTCAATATGGCACTTCTCTTTAGATGATCCTGTATACTAAACACTTGACGAGACATACCCTGTGGAGTCACTGAAAACTACAAGACTGTTCGTTTCAAATTTGAATTGTAAATTTCGAAGAAATTCCTACCATTTCTAAGACAATCTCATACCTAAGTGACACATATAAGCCGGGTTCAACTGCATCATGCTGATAAGAACATCACTTTACGAGCATCTATAGGTACAACGATATACCTTCTCTGATATATTGTTGAATGAAATTCACAATCCTACCATTGTGTTTCATTACACACAATTCGTATTGTAGTTTGAAGTCACTTGGAGACAGGACAGGCGGTATGACAACATTAAATAGGAGGATTTGAGTTTCAAATATTGTCAGTTTCTCTATCTTTCTCTCACAAAATCCTCGCCTCATTGCCAAATTTAGGCCATGATATACCAATGCCATTCACGTATAAAATCATCATTAAGATGCAAATCAAACAGGACTCACACACACACAGTCACCACACAACTAGTCACATCCGTCCATATTTGTGCTTTTGTCTGTCCATCCATCCGTCAGATGACAGTTATGTTGTATATCTACATATATTTCCAAATGAATAATGTTTAAATTTAACGTTAGCTTTCATGAATACGCAATTAGTCAAATATTCAGGGCTGCACCGCACTGCCCCACAGCACTAGCTGGCTGCCTTGATATTTCCTGCGTGATAACCAAATGAATGCACGTATGCGTTATAATGTGCTGCTGGTATCCATGATCCATGTAAATGTTTATGCTAACAATAAAATCATCTCCCATGTCGGTGTCCTAAATGGTCATGGTCCATGGTTCTCCAGATTCTGCTTTAACTTCAACAGGATGCGAGTATTATGAATATATACTTAGAAATATGAAGAGTTTTTATACCAATGGTAATTCTGACAAGTTTTTGAAGAAAATTAGATTTTGATTTAACGGAAGGGAATGCTTAGTAAAATGTTGGGACTAGATGAATTAGAAAGAAATCAAAATTAGGTTGAAATTCGAGGGCGTAATCGGGGTAATTTTTGAAATAATTAAAACCAGAGGGAGTGTTGGCATAAGCTCCGTTTCCGTAATTTTAGAAGAAAACCCAAGAAAAGTCCAATCAAAATTCACATAAAGGGGTTTTCTTAATGGGAATGCTCAAAATTTGTAAAAGTAACAAGAAATTAAAAATAAAAAGTTTTAATATAAAAATTTATTAGGACCAAAAATAATTGTACCTGTTATATAAATTGTTTTTCAAAATCTTAGAGAATATTAAATTTTTTCTCAAAAAAAAATTCCACAGATTAAAAAACAAATCAAACAATTTCTTTTAGTAAAAGCTAGCTAATGGTTGAAAACAATTTTTGAACTGATCTTGACCAATGTTTTTAAGCAAGCTGCAAGTTTGAATAGTGTATATTTACTTAGAGTAGATAGGTAGATATTATAGGACCAGTTTCGCATTTGAAAAAAAAAAATCAAACTCGATATTTTGGTCGAAATTGACAACGATTATAGAGAACAGGAAAAAAGGGGGTTCCGCAATTCCGTCTGTCTGTATATCTGAACTCGTATGTACCTCGAATCACAGCCTAAGCAATATTCTTCATAATTGGTATTTACGCCGCACCTCCATTAGCAATATTTATTTCTGACATTATGTCAGACACTATATCTGAAGTTTATATTTCTTTAATACCTTGGGCAAATTATGTCGTGATTATTCATTCTTCGCCATGATCTCACCAAGTAAATCACGTCGTTTGAATTTAGCGATAAACGCATTGGAAAAGCTGGAAGAGGCAAAACGGGAAGAATACAAAAGGAAGCACAGGTTTTGGGTCAATCCATTTTTGAACAAAAGAGATTGCACGACCTTGAAGAACATTTGCTCCAAGACATAATTGAGTAGTCCCACAAGCATGGAAGGTCTCTGAATGCCCTAATTAATTTAAAAATATTAATCAAAAACTTACTATATTCAATGTTTAATTCTTTTAATGTTAATTTTAGCCTACAAGCAACCAAACAACATTGTATGTACTCCAACAAACAGTAAATGGTAGAAAAATAAGTGTCAAATTACATCTTGGCTTAATTTCTATACGAAGTGAAAACATGACATGAGTTTGTCAATGAAATGAAGGAATGTTACGTGAAAATGTGGGAATTTGTGTCAAGACTCGACGTCTTGTGAGAAATTTATGTCTAGTGAAGTTGGGGTGTCGCGAAACGTCAAAATTTATATCTGCATTTATTTCTTCTACGAAGACAAGAAATAAATACACAAAATTATGTCTAAAAATAAAAAAAATCGAGACATAAGGGGTCTCCACAAGAAATATTGGCTACATGACACATTTCTTGCAATCATTTATTTCAAGTGGAGGCTCAGTGTTAAGGTTCTTCGGTGATTACCTAGAGGAGAATTTTTTCGCTAATTAACAGACAGGTTTCATTTATCTTGAAAACGGCTCTAACGATTTTGATAAAAAATAAAATGCACGACTGGGTCGCACGAACTTGCTCCTATGTAACAGACTAGGAATTTTAAAAACGAATGTTATAAGAGAAAACTGTTCATAAAGATAAAATTATTTATTTTTAATTCTTTTAGTAGCAGAGATAAAAACAGAATGCTATGCAAATATGAATTTATGCAAGAACAAAAATTATAAGTTCTTGTAGTGGTTTCTTTAAAAAAGTACGCTTTTATAAATACAAAATTTTTAAAATAGGTATTTAAAAAAAAAAAATTGGAAATTAAATTTCGAAAAAAATGTTGAGCCGTTTTTGAGATATCTAATTTTCCAAAAAAAAAAAATACTTTTTTTCTAAAAAATAAAAAAAAAATGTTAAGTTTTGAAATGCAATGTTTTTTAAACTTTTTGGAAGCATCTCTATAAGAAATTTCATTAAGATTCGTTATGTCGATAATGAGAAATTCAAAATTTGAAAAAATGGTTCTATGGCAGGTACAAGCTATAATTTCTTACTTTCAAATTTGTTCGTATTAAATTAAAGATCATACATTAATTGAAAGAAAAAAATGTTATCAAAATACTAGGCGCCTTTTTCGAGAAAAATAAGATTTTGGAAAACCATTTTTTTTTAATTTTTTAACATTTGTATGGTGGGTACCTTTATTTTAACGTAAAATGAAATTTTTTCTTCTCACATCTTGTAGATGGTATTGAGAAACTTTTATTTATCAATTTTAAAAAAATCTAGAATGGGATTTTCGAAATATTGAGTTTTGAAAAAAAAAATTTGAAGTTTTTTTTTTAAATCCAAAAAAAAAATTTTGAAAATTGGAGTACACAATTCTATTTAAATTTTTGTGAAGCTTTTGCAAAAAAATTATCAAAATCGGTTTTAACGTTTTTGAGATAATAAAAAAAAAATCGTTCCATGGGGGGTACCCTCAATAACCATTTTTCGCAAAATTTTTTTCAACCATTAACTAGCTTTAACTAAATGAAATTTTTTTGTATTTTTATTTTTTAAATCTGTGGAACAGTTTTTGAAAAAAAAAAATATTTTTAAAATTTCGAAAAAAATTCGTACGGCAGGTACCATTATTTTTGGTCTTAAAAAAAATAAAAAACGTGTGGGGGGAAAAAATTAAAAATGATATCTACCAAGTTTAAAGAAAATCGGCCGAGCCGCTTAGGCTTTAGTCGAACAGACACAGAGACAGACAGAATTGCGAGACCCAATTTTTTAGTCTTCGCTATCATCGTAAAGTCAACTTTGATCAAAATCCCGAATTCGATTCTATGTATAAATCGCAAGTAAAAATTTGTGTGCTATTAGAGGCATGGACAACATTTTGTTCCAAAAATAAATTAGGAAAAATATTTTTACATTTACAATCGTCTTTCTCACTAGTGGAATTATCGATTTGGACCAAAATTTGTATACAAAAATTTATTTTCCAAATTTTAAATTTTTCAAAAAAAAAAAAAACAATCAGTTTCTTAATAAATATGTTTTTTTTTTTTTAATTAGGTATCCTTAAAACGGTTCAATGATTATTTTTTAAATTTAATTTTCGTTTGAACAATAATAAAAACTTAAAATTGTCGTAGCAAAATTTTTTCTTGAGAATGTTTTGAAAAATCTATTTATAATTAGGCATTTTTTTAAATCGTTACACCGCTTTTAAATATTTCTTCTTGCAGAAATTCATATTTGTTTAAGAAATTACATTGGAATTTTGAAATTCTCTTGAATATTATGGCAAGTTCGTGAGATCAAGTCGTGAATTTTCTGCAAATAAAAATTAGATTTAAAAAAAAAATGTTGGTACGTTTTTGAATTAATTGCTTACTTATTTAAAGTGGTCCGGGATGGACCAGGACCTTAACTAACATGCTTCTCCAGAAAGCTCGGTTTCCAATAACTCCAGTTTCGCACGTCAAGTTAGTTGAGGTCCTATCCCACTAGTGTAACCCACTCGAGTCTTGGTCGTGCTCTACTACACCGTCCCTCGAGGTTTGATCATTTGGGTCTATTCGCTTAACATGAACTAGCCATCTCAGTCATTGTACTTTAACTCGTATCACGAGGTCGGTTTCCTTGTACATCGCGTACAGTTCATGAAATATATATATATATGTATATCTATACATCATACAGAGGGATACTTTAGTTGCTCGAGAGAGGATTTTGCTACTAAATTGCCTTATTAGTCCAAAGAAGCAGCGATTGGCAAGAGTTATTCTCCGTTTGCTTTTAGCGCTGGTGTCCACTCATTGACCGCTAAACACAATTAACACAAATATAAATTTTTGATATAAATTTTTAAGAGTGTGTTAGATGCCAAATTTTAAAACAATCGAGCATATAATTTTTGAAACATTGAGTTTTCAAAAACTAATTTGAATTTTTTGTTAAAATAAAAGAAAACGTTTCGAAAACATTAAAACATTTTAGAACCATAAGCATATACAAGTTTCTTTTTTAATTTCGAAGAAAAAAAAATGGTCAAAGGAACAATTAAAAAAAATTAATCTAAAAAATATTTTTTTTAACAAAACTTTTCTAAATATTTTTTTTTTAATTTATTATGTATAGTTTCCTTTTTGTGTATTTTTTTTTTTTTTAGCTCATCACTACGAGTTGTCTTAAAGAAAGAATTTCGTGGGTTTGAGCATTTTTCTCTAGTAAAATTTATATTTTCATAACTACAATTTTCGAAATTTCAAATGATTTCTAGACAAGAGCAAGTACGTGCGATTCAGTGGTGCATTTCCTGTTTATTAGAACCTACGTACTTTTCTCTAATCCTACATTTGTCCCCAAATCTTTTCTTTAATTAATTTAATTATTTCCTTAAATATCTGCGTACAGACTAAATATTTGTGTGATTTTTCGTAATAGTGTAGAATTCCTTTCGAAATTCAAAAATTCTTCGCAATGGAATTTTTCTACTCCGTTTACACGTCGCGCGTCTTTTACGCTACACTTATTCCCGTTTGAAATGCTCGAAAAATAAAATAATAAAAAAGTTTCACTACTCGTATCTTCTCAGCGATGTGATAAAACACACTTCAAAACTGCTGGTCCCTGGAACACTGACATTATAACTCAGTTCGGCTCGTTTTATTTACGAGCTACATCCAAGAGCAACCGTAACCATCATGATGGTGCTATTTTTCCTCCGCAGGATGTGGGTGGTTGTGAATAATGTAACATGACTATCGTTGCGGTATGCATATCATTTGGAAAATTGTGTGTGTTTGTTGTCTGTAATCGGAAGTGAAAACATTTTCAAAAGCAGCAAGTAAAAGGTCCTCCATCTAAATTTCAGAATGTACGTAGACATATCCACGAACTGTTTAAGACCTAATCAATTGCGTGGGCTTTAATACTAGCGCCATATGAAAATGCCAGTTCTGTATAATTTTGCTGTTTATCTTCAAGTTGTATTGTCTTTGTGCAAGATTTATTGAAAGATTGCCACGATACAGAAGTGGATTTATTCAATCCCTTTGTTTGTTTGTTTCCTTTTTTTTTTTGTATATGTCCTTATAAGGAGGAAGAAAAATCTTTTTAATAATATGTTGTAAATTTTATGTGAAACAATTTATTTTGTCGCCTTGGTGGATAAATCGATTAAATGTAGGTTAGATATAATTTCTTAAATAAAAAAAAAAACAAAGGGCCTTTAAAGTATTTTATCCACTTCGTAGTAGGGTGGGTCAAACAACTTAAAGATCGGGACCAATGTCTCGCACATCAGAAATCATTTATAGAGATCGCTAATGGTTTCGGTTGTCTTGATTGAAAAATCAGTCGTTTTATTTAATGTTCAAAGTAATATAAATTTTCTTGGAAGAAGCTTGAAGTTTCCAGAAAATATTTGTCTGGCTTTTGTTGCTCATGAATTTTGGTAAAATGTGTCAAAATTTTGTTTTTGAAGTCCTTAACCTATTTATTTACTACATCTTAAGCACGAACCGGTCTGTCATCTGTAACTATTTTCCGAAAATTGTATCATAATCGTTATTCTTATCCGTAAACTATAATCAATATACCTATCCGTAGTTCAAAATTTCTATCACTAATCCGTACCCGTTTACCGTTATTCGTACTCGGTAATCTTGTTCCGTAACTTGCATTTGTAATCTGCATCACTGCATCTGCTATCCGTAACCCTGTTCCTTAAACAGTAACATATATTAATAATCCTTATTCATATCCGTAAACTGTAATCAGTATCATATATCGTAGTTCGTAATTAATATCAGTAATCCGTATCCATAATCCGTACTCCGTAGCTGGATCCATAACTTGCTGCTGTAATCTTCATCTGTCATCTGTCAACCATAACTTTATCCGTAGTTTGTTATTTGTATCCATAATCGGTTTCTGTATCCGTAAACTTTTATCAGTTATCTGTATGAGAAATCCATATACTTAACCGTCATCTATTTTTCGTATCCGTATCGGTAACCTTACTCTGTAATCCGTACAAGCATCGGTAATCTGTTTTCATAATCCGTAGTAAAGTGATTCTGGTTACGTATACAGATAATAAATTAATATCAGAAATGTAATTGATACGGATACAGATATATGTACGAGTACTCTACTCAACGACAAACTATGATTGAATGGTTCATAAGGTGCGCTTGAAATTATTAACTTTTTCAACTTTTTCAACTATTGCATAATAATTTATGACCAACACTGATTTACACTTTTGTTAAATCTAAACCACTTTTTGTTCCTTTTGTATTAATCAGACTTTTAAAAATGTGTATAAATTTATATAAAAAAGTTTTATTTTATTTTACTTTAGTTTAAAAGAAATAAATCAAGGCAGGTACCTACATATACATAATTTACAAAAAAAATGTAAACAAAAAATCAATTTCAACAAAAAATACAAGAGGTTTCGACCATGATTTCCATGGAAATGAGCTCGAAATATTTGTTTATCGTACTTAAATTTTAACGCTATTTCCTTTTTTTTTTTCAATATTCGCTTCAAAACTTTATTCGGTGCATTTAAAAGCACCAGAGGCATTATTTTCCTCTGTGGTTATTATGTAAAGCTTATATCTATATCCATATTAAATACAAAAGAACAAAAATAATAACAGAAACTAAACCACTTTTGGATGCATTCAAGATTTAACCTCGATATAATACGATAAGGGAGACTGGGATAAATTAAACATCGCATTTTTTTAAGTGTATGTTAGACTGAAAAGCAAATAGCGAAATTATTTTTTTAAGAAATATGAGTTTTTCTTTATAGAACTTTAACATTCATCAATGTATTGTAAAACTGTAACTGTATAATTAATTTAGCGCAAAAGTTATTAAAAGTGCCAGTTTTTCATTTTTTTATTTCTATAGCAAACATTTTTCAATCCGAAATGTTGAAACGGATTTTCCGGTGTCAAGACAGGTTAATATACATCTTTTGAACACTTAATTTTCTATTAAGGTTGATATATTTTTGCTTCGCTTGATGTTCTACAATAGAGGAACTCTTGAAAAACTTGAAAACGTACGATATTGTCCAGTCTGAACAAAAGAATTATTTCTATGAAAATTAAGTTACTGCAATATAAAACTAGCTTCACATTTTATTTTGGCTTGAGTCTTAAGACTTTTTGAAAAAGTGAGGAGTTGGCCTAAGTAGTTACCGTACTTTGGCTTTCAATTTAAACAACTCTTCTCTCGAAATAACATGTTTTACTTGACTTAATCAGATAGGTATATGGACTTCCAACTCCATTTACTCAACATCAAGTGTCCCGCAAGGATGTCGCTTAGGACCTGTGATTGTTTTTTTTTTTTTTTAATTTAAATGATGCAGAGTTTATTCTTGCAAATCCCTATGCCACTTATATATTTACTTTGTAAGGGTTCTCGTTGAATATGACTCATATAGGTTTGGTCTTAACACTTAACACTTTATCCTATTTGATTAACGTCGTCTTGGCTGGAAGTACCCTTATAACTTACCCCAGTATGAAAATCGAATTAAATTAATAAATCTACAGATCTTAAACCGACTTTGCCTTGACTCTGACATAGTTTTTCTGCACTGTTCTGACTGGATGTACTTACAGCCAAGTTCAGTATGAAATAAAATGCACGACTGGGTCGCACGAACTTGCTTCTAGGTAATACACTCAGAATTTCAAAAATGAATGTTATTAGAGAAAAACTGTTCATAACCATAAAATTAATTTTTTAAATGACTAAAACAACTCCTTTAGTAGTGAATGCCATGTGATTTAAGCAAATATTGGTTTATGCAAGAACAAAAATTGTAAGTCGTTATAGTGGTTTCTTAAAAAATAAGCTTTTATATAAAAAATTTTAAGAACATTTAAAAAAAAATTTGGTACGCCAATTTAAATTTTTTATTCTTGTTCGAATAAAAATTAAATTTACAAAAAAAAAAAATGAGCCGTTTTCGAGATATTGAATTTTCCCAAAATTAAAAAAAAAAAATATTTTTCTTAAAGTTTTGAAATGCAATGTTTTTTAAGCTTTTTAGAAGCTTCTCTATAATAAATTTCATTGAAATCCGTTATGCTGATAATGAGAAATTCAAAATTTTAAAAAATCGTTCTATGCTAGTATACAGTCAGTAATATCTTGTTTTCAATTTTTTTTTATTAAATTATAGATGTTAAAAACTAATGGAAAGAAAAAAAATGTAAGCAAAATTCTCGGAACCGTTTTTGAGAAAAATACGATTTTCGAAATTTTTTTTAAATTTTTATGGAGGGTACCGTTATTTTTAAGTAAAATAAGTTTTTTCTCATATCTTGTAGATTATCTTAAGAAAATTTTATTTATCAAGTTTTAAAAAAATCGAGCATGGGGTTTTCAAAATATTTTTTCGAAAAATTTTTTGGAATTTTTTTTTAACTATTACATAGCTCGAACTAAATGAAATTTTTTGATTTTTTTTTTAAATCTGTTGGACAGTTTTTGAAGAAAAAAAATATTTATTAAATTTCAAAAAAAAATCGTATGGCAGGTACCGTTATTTTTGATCTTAAAAAAAAGAAAAAAACGTGTGGGGGGAAAAAATTAAAACCCATATCTACCAAGTTTGAAGAAAATCGGCCGAGCCGTTTAGGCTATAGTCGAACCGACAGGCAGACAGACAGAATTGCGAGACGCACTTTTTGGGTCTTCGCTATCATCGTAATGTCGACTTTGATCAAAATCTCGAGTTCGATTTTTTTACGAATGCATAACTTGCCTTATGGTACCTATAAGTCGCAAGTAAAAATCTCTTGATTCATGAATTATCATAACAGTTTCTGTCATACAAATATGCAAAGGCATGGTGAATAGAACGTTCCATGGATCCATTTTTCGATTTACAACTTTCTCGAAAATGGTTTCGCTGTTTCTTATCATATCAGAAGCTCTAAGAAAGTATGGATTAAAAGTTCAATTTTTCAAAAATTATTTGTTCGATTTTCTTGGAACTTATTTTTAAAAACTTTCTTGAAGACATAGAAATTAAAAGTCTTATTTTTATCAAAAATGATTTCTTTTGTGCTAGAACGATCTAATATTGATCATTAAGAAAATTCCAAAGTACGCTCTCAACAATCAATCTTGGAATCTTTTCTGATTTTTGACTCTTTCAATTTCAGCTAAACCGAAAACAATTGAATTTTTGAAACAGAAGCCTTGACAAAGTATAAGTCGTAGATTTATGAGTGTTGATGTTGATGATACGATTAGATGTTGACAAATAAATTATATTGTCATATCTACATTCGTATCAATCAAAATATCGTAACCTTAAGATCGATAGGTCCTATCGAGTCTTTGGAGTTCTGAATTCCAAAGACCGTGAGACTTTGGTTTTCAACAAATATTTACTAAAAATGTTCCTGCTTTTTAAAAATAACCCCTCAAAAATATGTATAGGTTCCTTGTCTGAAGAAACTTTTCCAAATGTGACAAGTTTTCGCAATCGTCCCATATTCCCCTATTGTTTTGTTTTCTATAATTTGCATTGAAATACTACGAAAAACGGAACTTAAAAACTGTGAGCTGAATAAATTGATTGCTGAATCATGGTTATACAACATTATTTAACCACTCATCCCATCCCGGTCGCTTTCCGGTCCTCATCCCGATTTGATGAAACTTCACAAATATCAGATGATGTTTCCATGTTGTTAAGCCATTGAAATCGTGCATGACTATAGAAATTCCTATGAATGTTCTTATGATCTGCGTTTTATGGATTTTTGTGTAAATCGTGCAGAAATATTTATATTTCTTTTCAATGGATTTTCTCTCAAATCCTTGTGAATTTAAAGTGAGCTATGAACTTGAAAAAACAAAAAAAAGTTATTCATTCACCCGAATAATTGAACTGTTTTGTTCGCAAGCCCCCTTCGTTCGTCAGGATGAGTAGTTAGATTTGTTTTCCGAAAATTTTGCTGCAACCAAAAATACTGTTTTCATCAGTTGAAGCGTTAACATCTGAATAAGTATACAAAGTTTGCTCACCAAAACCTCCAATAATTGAGAGTTGTATGCGTGCACTCTACAATTCAATGCAACATGATTTCTTCATTGATCTTCCTCCACTTGCTGGTTGAAAGTGCAGAGAAAATAATTAGAATTGCAGTTTTGAGGTCAAATTGAACCGACCAGCATTATTCTGATTGAACGAGCGTAGAAGGTTGTTTTTGTTGTCGTCTAGCAATGGTATGCCATTGCAAATCGATTTTCTATTTTCTATTTTCTATTTTTTTGTTTATTTTTGTTTGTATTCAAAAGGGAATTCTAGTACGAAAAACGAAATTCAAGCTTTATTCAGAAATTTTCAAAGGAAATAGTTGAATCAGCTTTAATATACTGCAATATGCAACAATGATTCAATTTTGTGATGCAAGGACAAGGTTTATTCGTTTGCATATTTCAGAATGATGAGAGACTCATACGAGTATTAGAAATAAAAATTTTTAGATTGCAATTTGACAACTACTTTTAACTTTGGGAAATGTTTCTAAATTATACTTTTCTAGAAAATGTATCATTCTTTTTCAGTTCTGATCTTGAATCGGATCTCAAAAACTAGTTAATTACCATAGAGTTTCGAAATATTCGCACATTTGTATGTTAGTTTGTAGATTCATCTTGAATCAGTAATATGTATGTCTCGTTTCCATTTTTTCGGGGGATATGATGCGCAGTAAAAGATCTTCGAATTTCTGTGATTTTCTGTGTATTTTTGTAAATATCAGTCCAATGCTTCTTCCATACCAAATGATTGCCTTAAGTGTTCATAAAAAAATCCATTGTAAAGATTAAAAAATTCCTTTTTCTTTGATTTTCTGCACAAAAAATTTCTATGTACAAAAGTCGAAAAATGAGAGCCAAACATTGTGTCAGTCACATTCAAAAAAAATAAATTAAGGGCCAAACCGGTGCATAGAGAGCCTTAACCTTAGTCACCTATACAATTCCCAACCATTTTTGTGTGCTTGTTACCAAGAATGGATGTGACCTGGAAATTCTGAAAGTCTAATGAAGAGCACTTTTTATGACAAGAAGTACTCTTGGAGGATTTGTCAATATCTCGCAAGAGGTAGTACAACTCTCAACATTTTTTTTACAGCGGCTGAGAATCGAATCCAGGACCCTCTGCGTGACAGTCCTACGAACGAACCTTTATGCCAAGGGGTACTACATTCACATAAGTGAATACAATCTGTTTTATGCTTTTGAGAAAGAATTTTAGCCCCAGTGTTCAAATTTTTACAGTTGTCTGAGCAATAACAATAAAGGATCAGACCTTAACCAATAATCATGCCATATAAGAGAAAAATTCATATGACTACATTCAATTTTTTAACTTAAGTGAAGCAGTGTTTTCTAAAAAAGATTCATCTTTTTGCATTTATAGTTGATTTCACCAAAGTTTAAGTTTTGTTTTCAGAAATATTTACGGCCATATTTAAAAGCTATGTTCGGTCCTTAGGAATTCATTTATTTAAAGTGTAATGCTTTTGAACTGATGGTTCTTGCATTAATAGACCAATAACTGCTAAGAACGGAGTTACTAACTTAGCTTAAAAGACTTTCGTCAGAGAAAGATTTACAGCCATGAAAATACAAAAACAAAATTCTCACACTACGGATCATTATAAATTACACTTACACCTATAGTTTCAAAGGCCACGGAAATATTGATAAATCTTCAGATCATGAAATATATCGAAGAACATACAGTTCTTAATGATCGACAATTTTTTTTTTCCGGCGGTTAAAGGTATATTGGTGATCTGATATCACTTGATATTTCCAAAGCATTTGATAGAGTTTGACATGAAGCTCTTTTATGAAATATAAGTGCATTTGGACTTGATGATGGACTAGAAGTTATTTTGTAGACCGTTCAATACGAGTGATATTGAATGGATTTAAGACTGACATCCCCAAAATTAATGCTGGTGTGCCACAGGGCTCTGTCTTATCTCCGACTCTTTTCCTTATTTTTCACTAATAATCTTTTAGCTTAACTTCTTTGTTTTGCTGATGACTTCAACTACGACATATGATATGCTCACTAAATTCTGTTCTTCGCATTTTGTACTATGGGGAATTATTAACTTCAAAATCTTCAAGATCCAATGATGCATTCTGTCACTTAAGCGAAACTTATCTCCAATTCTTCAAGATGTTTGCGTTTCCTTGGTCGTTGCAAGAAATTTCTTATCCCATCTGATCTGGCTACAATATACATGACATATATCCGCCCTAAGCTCGAATACAACTCCCGCATCTGGGTTGGAGCTCCACAAACTTCTGTTCATTTTCTAGATCACATCTAAGACAAAGCTTCAGAATTAGTGGGTAAAAGCTCCTTTAGTAAAACCATGTACACTCTCGAACATCGTTGAAATATTTTCTGCCTTTTCCTCTATAATCGCTTTTTTTCAAAAACATTGTTCATTGTGAAAAAGTTAGTTGTATTCCTCCCCTGAATCAATTTTCAAACAACACATGTTAAACCAGGAATGCTCATCAGCTAACTCCTGAACTCGATTTCAGAAGGACTGTTAAATAAATAGGGAATTCTTTACATCTTTCTTAACATCTATATTTCCCAATCCCACTCATTATAATCTAAACGTATATTCAAAATCATTGTTCATCGGTTTCTCATCTTAAATTATTTATAAACTTATCCTTACTACTTGGTGTTTTTTATAGAAAAAAGGTAAAAAGAAAATACGAATAATGAAAACAAAAATGCTGAGTCTATCGAAATGAACCAAACTGTACTTATGTCATTTCATCTTCGTTAATTTGAATACTATCTTCCATTAAAATTCAATTTGTCGCTCGAAAGATTCTCTGCTTTCTGCCGGTTATCAACTTCTTTTTCTTTTGAATTCCAACTCACATTCCTTTCAAACGCAATACCCTTAGCTTAGGAAATGCATTTTTTTAGAAAAGGCAGAGGTTAGGTACGTTCTCACCAAAAGTACCTACACTGGAAAATTTTCTTACAAATTTTCTTGCATCAGCCGGTTTCGAAAAATATAGTATTTAAAAAAATTATTGTTTTGGATAAAAAAAAATTTGATATTTTTGAAAAACTGTTGTGTTAAATTCAAAAATACTGAGCATGTGGTTTTTTATACTATTAACATATTTTTTGAAGTTTTTTTTATTTAAAGTCTGTGGAACATTTTTTGAAATATTTTAGAACATTCCGAAAAAAAAACTGTTTGGCAGGTACGGTTACTTTAAAAAAAAAATGAACGCTTGAGGGAAAAATAATAAAAAATTTATTATCTACCAAGGGTTAAATCGCGAGATACACTTTCTTTTCCAATATTTTCTCTAATAACACTCATTTTTAAGAGTCTTAGTATATTACATAAGAGAAAATTTGTACGACCCAGTCGTGCATTTTTTTTTTTTGAACTATCAGAATTAAAATCGTATAAAATTGAATGGTGAGGAAAGTAATTTGTACTCTTACGAAGAAGAGGCTTATCTATACCAAATGCATTTACGATAAGTTAGCTTTCTACCAATCTCAATCGAATGTTCTTGAAATATTAAGTACTGTGGAGTCCCATAAGGACCAATCGTAACATCTCTCATACCTCTCATGATAGAATCCAGTTCTCGTTCGCGACAGTTCTTTGTCAACGCATATCGGTTTTGCAATTCTTTACCGCGACATATTAAAGATACCGATGACACTCGTATACTCGTACCTAGATATTTTCAAGAAAAATTAAAAAAAATCATTTTCATTTTTTTTTTTAATTCAGTAAAGCTAACCTTTAAGTAGATCAATGAACGTTTATACAATTAGGTCCATCATTCGATGGATATGAACACCTGAGATTAAAGGACTTTTTCGCCTCCTCTCTCATATCCATGACGATCTTGAGTTCCTTTTTTTTTGACGAAAATTCATCTTTCTACTCTCGATTTTTTTTTTAGTGTTTTCAGGACTTTGGATTGTCATGCAGAGGGTCTCGGGTTCGATTCTCAGCCGCTCTAAAAATGTTTTTTTCAACTTGCGAGGAATTGACAATTCTTCCAAGAGTAGCTATGTATCTCTTATTATGAAAAGTGCTGCTCATTAGTCATTCAAAATCGGCAAAATTGTAGGTCACCGCCATTCCTGATAACACGTATACATAGCGTGACCACCTGTACCGAAATGACCGGTACAGTACCGAAATTTAATGCTGTGTACCGTGTACCGAAGAAAAGCCTCGGTACACGCAAATGTACCGAAATCAAATTCGTGCTACCGAAATTCAAAAATAAATTGAAATAAAACCTGAACAGTGTAAGCACATCCTTTAATATTTCTTTTCTTATGTTTCCAACTTTATGCATCAACATCATGAACAAGGCCATAGTGTTTGACATCTCATTATTCTTGTCTATAATTTGTTTTGTTGTTGACTGCAACCATTGTCGTTTCGAATCGTTTCGCGAGTGTTTTCATTTGTTTATTAAAAAAACTTAAAACTGAATCGAAAAAATGTCAAGAAAGCGTGGAAGTGTGAAACCATTGCAACGGGTGTGATTGCACCGTATGTTGTTCATGAATTATTAGAAAAAGATTTGGAGAATATAAATTTCGTTACGTGCATCGTGCACAACACTTTAAAAAAAGCCTGTGACCAGATGTCATTTGACGTAGAATGCGTAGTCGTAAAAATATACTCATATTTCTACCTATTACTGTGCGTGTAGCGAAGCTTGAAGCATTTTGTGATTTAGTCGATGTTGAATATAGAAAATTGGTTGGTTACTCCAAAACTCGATTTTTGGGTCTGCTTTCGGCTATTGATGCGATTCTAAGAATCTTCGAAGCTTTGAAAGACTACTTTCTTAACGACAACAGTAGTCCAGCGCTGTTGAAAAAATGTTTCAAAGAACCATTGGCAGAAACTTGGCTGCTGTTTCTTCGTGATCAAGTAAGCAAATAGTTTTTATTATAATTTACTAACATTTTTGCCTATATTTCTAAAAATTACTCAATAATTTGAATTTGCTTTTTGTAGGCAAGAATTTTCTCAATGTTTTTATAGAAACGATTGAATCGCGACGAAAAAATAAATTTTTATCCTCAGCTGTGCATAAAGCAATTGAAAAAGCAGCAATTAAAACGTGACAAAAGAACTATGTTCTCTCAATAGCGCTACTATTTTATGGTGCGTATAAATATTTCTTATAACTATTTACATAGATCTTACTATGTGCTCTTCTGTTTTGTTTTTTTTTTTTTTTATTATCAGCGGAGTGCGTTGAATACATTCAAAAATGGACTGTTCATTTTGAACATCTTTCGATCCACCTTTGGTCGTCACTCGACCAACCTCCAAAATGGGAATATATTGAAGCTTCCGCAAAGTTTATTGCATCAAAGAACCGCTTTGATTTCAATTCATGCGATACTGAGCTTTTCGACCAATTCACGTTATATGTTACTGTTGAAAAGATTCAATCATGGGAAGAAAACAGTGTTGCAACTGACCACCGCACAGTGTGTGATTTCGCTAATCTAGCGGAATTAAATTAATGGCGCTTATATTTTATTTTTTTTCGTCATTTTCTTTTTGCAGGATTAATAATAAATTACTAAGAAATGAAATTTAACAGTAAATATGTATATTCATAAATCATATTTTTTTTAACCGAGCTTTGAAAGTACCAATTTTTTTTACTAAGGTAGGTCCATTTTCAAAATTGAATAACATGCACGAAAAAACAAACTTTTTGATATTTTTTTGTGTATTATTCATTACAAAAAAAACTACAAAATAATTGAAAACATCAATTATTTTTATAGTTTATCAATTAAAAAAAAAAAACGAGCTCTAAAAACATACCTGTTTTTGCACTGTAGTGGGACATTTGAAAACTTAATATAACTATAAACATTAATAATAATTAATAATAAAAGATCTAGTTACCTTATTTAAAACATAAAATGAATATTTTATTATAATTTCGTGAAATTTTTACAAAATATCCGCTTTTTTAATTTATTTTTGTCCCAAAAATATAAAACATCGTTTTTAGGACCAAACTGTTAAGTTTAACTACTCTTTATTCATTATAATATTAAATTAGCTGTACGCGCAGTTTGTCCTTCTAATTGTTCTCATGCTTTAAACTAAAGACAATTATATGTATATACAAACATATATATTATATAAACAGCCTAGACTTCCAAGATAAACGTCCATTCTAAATATATATGAATAAATTTTTGATTAGTTTTGGATATGACATCTTTTATCTAAGCTTAAAAACTTTACATCTTTAAAATATTTTTGTAGTTTTATATGAGAATTATATCATTATGTATTTATTTGTTTAATAATTTATATTTCGTCTACAGCATCGTCATCATCATTGTCATTATTACTGTCATCAGATACATTGGAACTTGAAAAGGACATTTCTGAATCCAATAAAATCTTTCGCTGGTCGTCCTATACTGCGCGGTCTAGGCGTCTAAGATTCGTCGACCTTTTAGATCCTAGCAACTTATTCAATTTATCTGAAAGGGATAATTACTTTTCAAGCCATGTTTCATTTGCAGCTAGAAATCTTGGAAGCCTTCTGTAGCTACTCTTCCATTTTATATGTCTATTTTTTTGCTTAAAAAAAAATTTTTAGACTTCTAAGGCTTTGATCTTCCACCTCAACATTGTGTTTTTCTATTATATAGTTATAAATGACGTTATTTCCATTCCGCATTCTATTATGATGCCAAATTTCAAAAATTTTACGATTTTTCATACTGTACATATCATTGAAAATTAAATTAAAATGTATGAGTGCCGCAAATATTCAAAGCCAAATTTCACACAATTTGATAGGTAGTGAATTAACAGTTATAAAAAAAATTATTTCACGAAAGATACACGAGGATACATTTTTAAAACTCAACTTAAAAAAAAAAAAGTTCAAATTAAGACTTCTCAAATTGTGTTTTCAAAATGACTTGCTTACATTTTAAGTTATGCATTAATTCTTACCTTGCAAGATGCTCAGGACTCTAAAAAATAAATTTCCAAACTTTGATACTTTATAACTTTTATCACTAAGACACACGTTTAATTGCAAGATCAAAGAAATACTCAGTGATTTTTTCGAATATAAACAAAGGCTTCACTTTCAGCGAGGTACCTCTTTGTTAATATATGGATGATTAAAAATTTTAACGCCATATTAAAAACTGGTTTTCTATGAATCGTATTGCTAACTTTAATTATATATTTGAAGCAAAAAAAAAATTAATTAAGTTCCGCTAGATTTGTCATTTTCCACACTGTGCACCGCCGCGCTGGTGGGTAGAATATTTTCAACATTTTGAAAAACAAAACATTCCGTACAATCAATTATTGAAAATTTTCGGGTACATTCTCTGTTTGCCAGGAAATTCGGCCACAGTTGAGAGAGTGTTCTCTTTGATAAAAATAAAATATGGTCCACCGATAAAAGCCGGTTGAGCATTTCAACATTGAAAAACCTTTTGTACGTAAGATACAACATGAAAATGTCTTGTCTCGAGTTCTTCGAGTTCTTGAAGAGTAAGCCAAAAATGCTTGAAGAAATATTATCAGATGGAAAATATTCATTCAAAAAGCACAATACATAGTTATTATTATTTTTATTTATTAAATATTTATTCATATACATAATCTTTATGTAATGCGCTTTCGTACATATCATAAATGTACCTAATGTATTAAATAAACTTAACTTAGATTTAAAAAAGAAATATATTTTCTTGTGTACCGAAATCGGCCTTGGAAAAGGTGGTCACCCTACGTATACAGGAGTGGTTGAAAGTTGTAAGTCACTAGGTCCTGGTTCTCTACGAGCTGAGTTGCTAAGGACTTCTTGAAATACAAATTTATATGGAATTTTGAAGAATTCAATTAGTGGTTTGTTAAAAGAGTCCTATAATATTTATTATCAAAATATTTCAAACCCAAAGGGTCTTAGCACGACCACTTAATGTGCAAAACTATTTTCACACTCATATTGCTCCACCACAATATACTATCAATAAATCTCTAACAACATTCGAATCGTGTGCAAACTACCGCAAGCTTCAATACAAAATTAATAAAGGCCTTTCCGAATAAATCAGAACCAGGCTGAATGAATTCCCAGCTCCCAGTTGGCATCATCATCAACAACAGTCGGCTGCTACCCCTACAAAAACCACCCATCATTACTCTTACACAATCAGGCAGTACAGCACGCACCGGAAATAAACCATTTTGTTCAGCTTCAATATTTTTTTGCTATATTTGTTGTTGTTGTTATTATTTCGGTCAGTTGGTTAAATCATGTCAAATGTTGTTGAATGGCTAAAAAAGGTGAATTTATTACAGCGCTAAGACCACAGGTCTATCGATGGTGATGGTGTACTGATCACCCTAGGCAAACAGGGTTGATTTCAATCGATAAGAGGAAACCGAGAGACATAACAAAATATTTTCTGTCACTAATCGGTTTACTTTAGGGCTTAATGAAACCAAGGGTAGGTAAGCTCATTCAACCCGTACCCGAAATAAAAACTGCTTTCTTGTCAACAGATAGTTTCCGTTGTCGGCAACAATTTATAACCAGACTAACAGACCATTCGACCACCGACCGACTGACGCGTCGACATGAGGTGACGGCTGGAGGCGGTGTGCCGGGCAACAGCGTACGGAAGGGACAGACAATACAACAAAATAACGGATTAATTAGAGACAAGGAAATTTATTACAAAAGCCTAAAATTATTTCTGAGTTGTAAACAAGGCGGGCTCGAATTAATTGGTAAGTAATGTCATCAATCAGTTCAGTAGCTAGCTATACGGCTACTACCAATTGAAAAAGAAAGAATTTGTCTGTGTTGATGTTCCAAACAAAGCAAACAAAAAACGAAACGAAACGGGAGGCCCTTTGATTTATTCGGTAGAGGGTTGACAAAGGTTTAGATATCCTTTCGGAAGGACCACCATGGAGATGAGTGTGTGCCTGAGGACAGACTCCCAAGTGGATTATCGGTCTTGCGGCGAAGACATGAGTGCGTGACACGAAAAGAGACTTAAGATTTCATTAACTTTTCGAAAGTGAAAGTTTGCGTGACTAATGTGTTTTGTTGGCTTAACTTACTTCAGTAATATGAAATCAAACACAATCCGAACGGGGTCTTATGTGCAGCAGGACATACATGATAACTGACAATCATTTTTAAATTCAACTTAAAGGAGAAAACTGATTTGATTTTAAATTGGTCTAAAGTTTAAGATGCCTTATTATTGCATGACGGGGCTAGTGATTGGTTGCATAATGCATAATGCATAATGCATATACAGGTAGAGGTTCATTTTCGAATGAGGTTTGAAAACAAATTTATACAGCAACAAAAAACCTCCACCCAATATTCAATTTTGAAAATGATTTGAAAGACAAACTACTTCAATTTCAATTAATTGAAACACAAACTTTTCGTATAATTCGAAATGTGGTCAAATCTTTGAAGTCCCAGAACATAACGAGCTGCATTGTTAAAAACAACGTTCAATTCTCCCTACGATACAGCATCTAAGCTACACAACAAATTTCACACCCGTACGTTAAAACAGGCACTACCAATGTTTTAACCATCATTTTTCTAGTTTCTACTGATGTGAACTTCCTTCCAAGTTGCAACAGATAGTATTTTAAGTATTTTTACTTTTCATAATTTGAACACACAATTCTATTATTTATTTTAGGGCTCTTAGCATATAAAAAAATTTATCAAAATAATTTGAACAGCAATTCAAAAAAATGGTTCAAAATCTGTTCCACAGATAAAAATACAAATCAAAAATTTTTTTATTGAGTAAAAAAAAATTTACTTAACTACCTAAAAGCTTAAATAATATTTTTATTAAAATTTTTATTTTTTTTTTTGAAAACTCAATTTCAATGGCAATTAATAACTTTGAAACACTAGCTATCTAAATGATGTAGAAACGAAATTGTTCTCTTATCCAAATATAAAATAAATAATGTTACAAAATGGTTTTTGGAAACCATTTTTTTACATTTGTGTGGTAGGTACTGTTATTTTTAGAAAAAAATAAAATTTTGTTTCTCACATGTTCTAGATTGTATCTATTATAAATATTTTATCTATCAAGTTTCAAAAAAAAAATTGAGCATGGCGTATTTAAAATATTGAGTTTTCAAGAAAAATATTTTAAATCCAAAAAAAATTTTTTTTCAAAACTTGAATAAACAATACTATCCAAAATGTTAGGGAGCTTAAGCATAAAAAAAATTATCAAAATCAGTTGAACCGTTTTTGATAAAATCAAAAAAATGGTTCCAGGAGGACTGCCATAAATAACCATTTTTCGAAAAAAAAAATTGCACCATTACCTACCTACTTTTACCTTAATAAAATTTTTCGGTGTTTTTTTTTTAAATATGTCAGGCAGTTTTTGAGAAAAAGAATATTTTATAAAATTTCGAAAAAAAATTCATATGACAGGTAAATTAAAAATGATATCTAGTCGAACAGGCAGACATAGAGTCAGAATCTTCAAATTCACAGTATTTGCTGATCTGATCAGACACCGGCAACTCACCTAATTTTTGCCATTAGAAGTTCCAGTGATATAGGACTTCAAAAATCGCTAAAGCCGTAACAGACTAACTCACTGATAGATCATCAACATTATGGAGCACTTTTCGATAATGTAGGGCCTTGAAAATTTGAGATTTTTCAATTTTCATTCAATCCACCTACTTTCAAAATTCTTATAAATTATATGGGGTTTTTCGATTGTTGAAGAACGACGGAAATTGAGAAATAGGGCCTCAAGTACAAATAAAGAAATACAATGTATTTATTATTACTTCCTATTATCAAAGAAAAGCGGCTTATTCCTGACCATCAATTTGGTTTCCGGAAAAGCCACTCAACAATTGATCAGATGTACAGAATAACCGACGAAATTGAGAAATCACTAAAGGGAAAAAATGTATGTGCAAGCGAATTTCTAGACGTCTCTCAAGCCTTCGACAAGGTCTAGCACGATGGCCTTAAGTTTAAACTGCGACAGGTCTTTCCGGATCGAATATATTACATCCTTGAATCCTACCTAGAAAATATGCTATTTTGAGTTGAGAAAGGGAGGAAATATTCGGATTTTAAGGAAATCAATGCTGGTGTTCCCCAGGGAAGTGTTCTCGGTCCGATTCTGTTCGTACTATACACTAGCGAGTAGCGATATTCTTCAAGAAGAAGATACCATAAAAGGTACGAGTACTTTTGTAGACCATACGGCTACACTTGCAATATCCGATTCAGTTGAATCTGCAACCGAGAAGCTCCAACGAACTCTAGATAAAATTGTTCTTAATGAGTCCAAATCAACACATGTTAATTTTTTTAGCAAAGTACCTAGGAATGACACAAGACGCTAAGGTTAAATGGAAAACTCACGTTAAAAAAAAAACGAGATCAACTTGAAAATAAATTACGTGAAATGAATTGGCTTATTGGAAGATTCTCCAAACTCAGCATCTACAATAAATTGCTTATATATAAGCAAGTGATAAAACCAGTATGGACGTACGGTATACAACTTTGGGGTTGTACTAAGCCAAGCAATAGACAAATATTACAATCTTATCAGAACAAAGTTCTCAGAGATATCGTTAATGCTCCGTGGTACATTAGAAACAATGATTTACTCATAGACTTACGATTATCAACTGTTAAACATGAAATAGCAGTTCTCGCTAGGAAGCTACTAACTCACTTAAATGGCCATAGTAATAGAATTATTTGACAAACAATTAATGAGACAAATCTTCTGGGCCGACTTCAAAGAACGAGACCGTTCGACCTAGCGCCATAAGGAGTATCCGCTTTCAAATGCGGTATCGGCAGGTCCTCTCAGTGGGGAGCTACCTGCCAAACGTGATTATAATATTATGAAATTAAAACTACTTGAGTTACCTTAAGTTGTAGTCGCACGAACAAAAGGGAGGTGTTTTTTAGTGAGTAAGAATCTCACACTACTATGAGTACCGGGCTCATGGTGTCTATGAAGATTCTTCACCTATCCACAAAAAAAAAAAAATATTACTGAGTTAAATAGGAGGGCTTATTTGACAATTTTTTTTTTTGTTGGTCATAGCTTAAAAGGCCATGAAAGCTTGACCAGAGAAGCCTCCATATTTGAGTCAGAAATAATAAAAAAAATGTTCCCTCATTACTTGGTGTTGTTTCGATAACGAATGAATGAATTATTATGTATAAGAGGTATTGCACAGCGACCCAGAGATCTATTGTGCCTCCACCTCCACCTGAATCTGGATGAGTCTGCTCATCTCACAGTTCTTCCTCCCAATTTATTGCTCTTAGGAATCTTTGTATTTGGGGCACCTTTAAAGTGTATATGTCGCTCTCTTTCACCTGCTATTGTTCCAGATAGTTTTTCCTTTGGTCCGGTGGTTCTTCATGCATTGTGTGAAATTTACATGTGACACTGCTTACCAAACTAATCAAACCTAGGTGTCTCCGAATTTTGCAGGTTCCAGTTAGGGCACCTGTTATTCTTAGATTCTTCCTACTTAAGCTTATGCAACTTGTGAAACGTTCCTGGTTGTAATTGCCAGTGGAAGTTTTGCCTGCCTTAGCATTGGCAAATCTTTCCAAATCTTTGATCTACTCGCCTCCTCTTCTCGTTACCTTTGTTTTTGATAACATTTTGTCCTATTTGATATCACTTTAAATTTTATATTAAACTTCAACTTATAACTTGGCGTACCTAAAGATCTCACTACTTTTCACGGCCGAATTGTTACTCACATGGTTTTTGTACTTATAAGAACTTGGCTCTCTTTTTTAATATTTTTGTTTTTGCTGTGATAGATATTTCAGTAAATTTATGGACTATCGTATGATACATTTTTGTGCAGTGAATAGAGTATTGCTATTTCGATGCATGTAGGTAGTCTTCACATCTCAAATACTCTATTATTTTCTTTTATCATAGATGGAGAGAAATGCCATAGAACAGTTTTTTAAAGAGTTTTGATGGTATTCGGTCTTCTCCTGGACCTTTTTCCACTTTAGATCTTTGGATAACATTTTGAATATCATATTTTTCTAAAACTTGAGATTCGTATTGTGAAAGCGGTGAAAATTAGGTTGTGTGTAACAGGTTCATAGATAAGGTAAAAAGTTTTCGAAAAAAAAAATATTTATGAAAATAACAAATGCAATAAAATTAATTTTTGAAAAAGCTAATTTACAATGTACAAATATGGTATTTCTGATATAAACGATTCATTTGAGGACCGATAAAATGGTTGATTATTTTTTTTTCTTTTTTAATTTTCCCGAAACTGAGTTGTACGATTTTGATTTAGCATCGTGTTTCTATTTTTTTTAAGATTGCTTTGAATAAAATTGCGTTTTCGCTTTAGTCACATGGTGTGTGTTCGAGTCCTTGAATGTTGTCCACTTCAAAAAAAAAAAAAATAAATTAAGGCCACAGATGATAGGTATTTTATTTTTTTTGTTCATTCATAGAAATAAGTTCCCTCGGATTACTTCCACTGAACGAAGTTTTCCATTGGTTGCAGTATGCACCTTACTAAGGTCATTTTTTCGATTAAATACAAAATTACTTATTCATTAAATACCTGACGGCTTCATTGAAAGCATAGAAGCCAGAATCGACCTCGTTTTGAATTTTGCTGACAATATCATTATGCCAAATTGTCTGCTGCAACAACAAAAACAACACACAAAAGAAACAACAAACCGAAGGTATGTACACCACCTGAAATCCGTATCAGGTAATTTCTCATTAGCATTTGACGGATGGTGCAAACACAACAACGTCATGTCTGACAGTGACTGCTATTTTGTGCAATAATTTCCCATAGCAAAACAGAGATAAATGACACTGCATGATGGAAGTGGATATATAGAGGTAAGTAGGTACGACAAGGGGCGAGTATTATTGGATATAAACACAAATCTTCACTGATCTCACTTCACACGGTGTATCTCCGGAAATCATGTTTCTACAGGATGTTAAACCGCTTCATCGAACACACCTCCAGAGCACCAGAATACCTGTCATCAAAAACAACAGCATTGATACGACCGACCGACCACGGTTGCCCTCAATACCTGCGAGTACTTACATAAGTACACCTATATGCACAGGTGCAATTCAATCCAATCAATGACTCCATAACCCTAGAAATCGCATGTAACCATCAACAGTGACTAATGTCACTTTCACATCTCATAGCATTTATATGGTGTGTATGTTATGAACTCTTCTCGGTATAGGGTCCTCCCATTACCGTTATGGCGGACAATATACACAGAGGACATAGTAGCACCTCTTGCAGGTTCATTCTCTATATGTTCTGAATGTTGATATATCTCAACAACCGCACCGGAAAACAATCACAAATTGACATTGTCGCCAGGGCAATCCCCTTTGGTAGTAATAGTGTTGATATTGCAGGAACCTCTTCGGTGCTTAATCCCAATTTGTATGATATTTTGATGAGTCTTCCATCCTTTGAAAGGAAATACTTCAACAACCCTACGTTTTTCATCAGTCCAGCATAAAAAAGTTAAATAAATAGAGACAGAGGTAGACCGAGAATGGCGGATGGTATAAAGCATTTCCGTCATTTTCGCGTCGTCCCCATCGTCGCCGTTGTCCCTTTTGGGCTTTATTTCTTGAACATGCGTTCGCACTTAGAAAACCCTTTTATCCCGTTATAAACCTTGCTCAAACAACCAAAATCATCATCACCCCCAACCGCACAACTATAATAGCATCGCATAATTTTATTCATTTGAGCTTTAATTAGTGTGTGCAAATGATATAATTACCGGCAGTCATTACAGTGTCCTTTTTGCTTCGAAATCCTACCTCATAAAGACAGTAATGGGATTCTTGAAAAAAATTCATCACAATCTACCTGAAAAAAATCCATGCCACTTCCCATGTGAGAGTTAATTGAACTTGAATTATGCAAGAGGCATACCCAACATTTTGTTTAATTGAAAAAAATTGTAAATTTAAAGAAAAGTTTTTGAAAAAATATTTTGAAATTCCAAATTTTGAAAACATACAGATTTTCCTGATTTTTTCTTAAAATAAATAAATTACAGGTCATTCATTATGGCACTTAGAGAGCTTCCACTATTTATTTGTGATTTATTTGTGGGTGTTTGGGGAAACGGAGGGGATCTACAATTTTTTTCCGATTTCGATGCTATAAAGAGCAGCATTTTTGATGTCAAGAGATACTCTTGAAGGCTTTGTCAATTCCAATTCCATTTAATGGAAAGATGTAGTACACCCCTAAAACTTTTTTGCAGCGGCTAAGATTCGAATCCAAGACTCTCTGCATGGCAGTCCAACGCACTTACCATTATGCCAATGGAAAAACTTGCGTTTTTCAATAAGGGTTGGCAGATGTTAAAATTAAATTAAACAAGTTGAGTACAAGGTATTAACAAAATTCTATTTTTATTTGAAAGGCTCATTTATGCCATTATGCATAAAACATAACATTGTTTGAATGATCTCCTCGCCTTCTTATGACTTCTTCTTCAATTTTCAATGACTCTTCCGCATAGAACCGGCTGAATTTGAGCGATAGACTGTGTTATGTTAACTTAAAGATCATCGGCCGATTGTGGTTTATTTAGACCTGCTACTTCAGGGTATCTTACAAGCAGGGCCGCACAAGCTACATGTGCAAGCCGTGCAAATACGCAGGGCGCTGAAACCAAGGGACGCCTTGGGCAAGCGTTAAAAAAGCCACTACTTCATAACCACTACCTACCTTCCTTTTTAAGTCTCATTTATTTTTATAGCTCGCAACAATATTGATATTCGTTATATAACTAACAGCTAATTCTGAATTTAAAGAGATATATATATATGCATATCTACTATTCCAAAAATGAATGAGTGAAGGCATTTATTTTATTTTGATAACCCTATGCAGTGTAACAATAAACAAAATTTCAACAGCAAATATAGACAATTAACAGCTTGCATGTTGATAACATGCACCCGACGTCAGTTCTTCTATATGAAATCGAAGTCAGCAATGTTATTCAAACAGAAATTCTGAGGAACAAAATTCATACTCATTGACATAACAGAGCGCAAAATAAAAATTGCGTCTATGAACTTAAACTCTTCCGGCTGAGGGTTTTTTGTACTATGATTTAGTTTAGCACTGGCCTCTCTTTATGAGTGAAATTTCATCACTGTGAACTGTGATGTCGTGTGGAACGTTTGCGAGATGAGACAAAGGGTTGAAAATTGAAATATGGAAATAATGAGTGATGATGATGTGATGACTAATGTTGAGGTCTGTCTTTAATGAGTGAATCTGTTTTATTCAATTTCTCCTTCTCTCTATTTTTTTGTTCTTGCCAGTTATTTTTTACATTTAAAAAAGGGATTTATTGACTAATATAATTACTTTATTTATCTATTGTGGTAAAAAAAAACACAAAACAAAAGAAAGGATAGGAAAGGAAGCCAGAAAAGTTAATCTATTGCAATATATTCGGTTCCATTTACTTTTATTAAAATAATAATTTTATTATTATTTTCTACACTGAATGAATATGTAAATCCTACTATCCTACTAATATTATAAATGTGAATGTTACGATGTATGGATGTTTGTTACTCAATAACGCTTGAACAACTGAATGGATCTTGATAAAATTTAACACACAAAAAAGTTATAGTCTGGATTACCGTATAGGCTACTTTTTTTTATTATCAGGGGAGGGGCATTGGGTGGTCGAAACACCCCAAAATTACTCGTATTTATCTCTACTTCTATCTTCGTATTGCACTGAAATGTAGTACATATACATAAGTAGTTGCATTGAAATGCCATACTTTAGTGGTGCGGGCCCAGAGGAGGGGCATTGTTTGATTAATTTACCTAAGCAGTAACGATAAAAACACTCAAAAAAGTTTTAAAAAAATAAAACAAAAATAAAATTCTCCGAATTAAAAACAAAAAAAATTTGACAAATATTTTTGTGTCTTTGAATTTAAACTATTTTAAGGTAAGTTAAACTTTATGTGCCTACAGGTTTAACTACATACATTGTTATAGGATAGTTACATACGTATGTGATTTGCTCATTGTTTGTTAGTTTTTTCAAAATATCCTTCGGTTGGCTCCATTACCTTTAAGAAAAGGACTTGATTGGATTTATTGGTTTGCTGTTTTGTTTTAATCCAGGTACATGCATACGTTAAATAAAAATAATTCGTACGCTTTCAACTTCTCATGTTGAACAGGAGATCAGTTGTGACAGTTCTTGGCTAAGCTAAACGTGTTTATTATTTCAGTGGTAAGTCGTCTTTTTCAAATATATGTAGCTGTTCAACGATGACACACAGAAGTAAAATAAACACCCAAAAACAACATTCCAAGATTTCCATTTACACAAGATTTCCAATGCAAGAAAAACTGAGCGAATCTACAGAAACTTTTAGACACATGATTTATTTTCAAAAACTTCAGTTGAAAAAAAAATTTGCTTGCGGGAGTTCCCGCACGGGCAGGCTAGTATGAATATAAAACCTTTAATTCAACAATAATTAATGAGTTAATTATTTGTTTGTATGTTGTTATGTTTTTGAATTAGTTTTTAAATGCTTTTTACTTCAAAAAATATTTTTTTCAGATCATAAATTTTGGTGATACATTTTTGGACTTTAGTTTACAATTATTTTTGTATTCTTTAGTTTCTTTTTTTTTTGTGATATATTTTTGATTTCTTAGTTTTTAATAAAAATCATATTTATTTTAATTATATGTACGGGTATTATAAGTATTATCTAGGAATAGGCCTCTTGGGGATGCCTCGTTAAAAAAACGCATTGCATTGGGTAATGAGGAAATGACTTCTTCCGCCAATCATCGCAAATGAGGGGTGCCACTGATGAAAATTGCGCAGGGCTCTAATTTAGCTCGGGCCGGTCTTGCTTACAAGAAAAAGTCTATCGGGGTCAAATCCCATAACGTTGATGGCCAATTAACGTCACCTCTGCGAAAGATAACCATACCCTCAAATAGTTCATGCAGAATTTGAGTCGTGCCGTATACTGTGTGACTAGAAGTGGCATCCTGCTGGAACCAAACATCGTCTAAGACCTTAATATTCAATTTTGGTTATCAGAAATTGGTTGCTATCGTTCTGTAGAGCTATCTTTTGACGGTGACTGCCTCCTCCAGCAATGACGCCACAGGCCTAAAATTCCCACAAACAGTAACTTTTTGAAGATGCATTGTCACCTGGTGAACCTCTTTGGAGTTGATGTCATTCTATAAACGCCAATTTTGTTAAAATTGGCGACATATTCCAAGCGCCCTGAAGTCCAATCAGCGAACAAACCCAGTTGTCTAGGGTCATGAACTTTGAGCACCATTGACCGCGGTATGCTGAATATCGGGCGAATATGGCGTTACTTTGACGCAACCATATTGGCTCATTTATTACTCAACCGGTTGTCTCGAAATTGGCCACCAAACTTTTAAGTGTCTACCGTAAAATGGGCGCAACGCGAGCAATGTTTGGACTTCACATTTTGACATTAAAGTTTTATGATTTGGACGTGCTGTTCAATCGTTTGCTTGTCATGATAATTTGGCTTAAGAAACAGATTTGACAAATGTTAACAAAACAAAATGGCCGCCGCAGACCGTTAAAAACTACCGGCATCAGATGTTTTCTGACCATAATTACTCTGTTACATATATTTAAGTACTCCAGGGCAACATTTGAATTTGAAAAAAAGTCGAACTCGCGATTTTGATGGTACTCGTAACACGAAAAAAGTTGGTTCCGGAATTCCGTTTCGACTAAAAGCCCTTAACCGCTGAACTACGGATGAAGTGTACAGCTAGCAAAGCTAAATTATCAGAGTAGAACAGGATCTTGATGAGATTTTCAGCAAGTGATATTCCAATTTGTAGAATATCGCAAATATCATCGATGAATAAAGCAATCAAAAGAGGACTTAAAATACATCTTTGCGGAACTCATGGAAACATTTCGAACCATTCGGAAATATTGACTGTTGCTCTTGATGACGACAGAAAGGTTTGATAAAATCGAAAGAATTTTTTGATACATTTTCTGACTTTCTGAAAAGCTTGATTGAAACCCCGTTTGAAATACAGGGTGAGTCAAAGTGACTTCCTAATTTAAAGTGATAATAACTTTTAAAGAATTAATTTTGTATTAATAATTTATTTAAAAATCACAAAGTACTTATGATTTTTGGAATATTATATCCCTCAAATGAGCACCAGCTTCATGCTCATAGTGACGGGCTCTTTCTAGAGCATATTCCATAACACTTCGTAGGACATCTGGGCTCAGCACTTGTATTTCAGCATCAATGTTCTCCCCCAGCTGCCGGATAGTGGTGGGTTTATTTACGTACATTTTAGCCTTAAAATAATCCCACAGAAAAAAATCTGGTGGAGTCAAATCCGGAGAACGTGGAGGCCAATTAAATCCTGATTTTTTGGAAATTATTCGGTCGCCGAAAATTTCCCTTAGTAGTGTGCGCCAGTAGCTCCGTTCTGCCGAAACCACATCTCAGGACTATCCAACTATCCAGCAATAGCTGGCTTCAAAAAATGTTCGATCATAGCCCAATACCTTTCACCACTTATGGTTACAGTATTGGCGGCATCGTCTACAAAAAAGAATGGAACATTAATATTTTCTGAAGTAACACCACACCATAGAGTGTACCTATAACTGAATACAATTCCCGCGGATGGATCAACCTTGGGTTCTTAGTACTCTATATGTGACAATTTTGTTTATTAATGAATCCATTAAAGTGGAAATGAGCTTCATCATTCATTATGAGATGATGAATTACATCAATTTGCTGCCTTGCCATTTCTGCGTGAACAACATAAACTTGAGGATCTCCTGGCTTTAATTCTTGTCCAAAGCTGCAATTCGATTTTTTGAACTCTTCGCAATGAACTGCGGGATACACCGAGTTGGGCAGAGCGCCTTCGTTACGATGTTTCTGGACTCTCCACAACACTTGCAAGAATGTGTTCCACATTTGCTTCAGTTCGGGCAGTGCGAGGTCTTCCAGCTCGAGGAAGATCAACGAAATCGTGCTACCACAGCCGTAATCATGTGCGCAGAGGGTGGATTTCGCACATTAAAATGACGCCGATATGCTCTTTGGGTTAAAATAATCGAGTGATTATTCAATTAGTTTGGTCCTCTCTTAAAAAAGAAAGGAAAAAAAATTAAAAAACAGAAGAGTTATGATTCAAATTAGGAAGAAACTTTTGACCCACCCTGTATATTGAAGCGATCATTTACTTCTACAAAGTGAAAATTGTTAATAGCTAGAGAATCGTAGCGAGAATGCTTCAGGATAACAAGAAGAGTAATAAATAAGGTTTAGGAACTCTACAATGTAATTTGAGCTTAGCAGTTCTATTTTTATAAAATTCCACTGGAGTTATTCTTTATTTTTAATAGAGTACCTTTGAGTTCTCTCAGTGATATATCGGAGGTCAATTCCGGTATACAAACGTTCTGCATTGCGTAGCTAGAGCTTTGAAGACTCTCCTCCGCTGATAGTAAAATTTTAAAATCGTGTTGCTAATATCTGAGCTCTAAGAGGCAGAATTTTGAAAAGAAAACACTTTTTTCGCGAACCATAGTTGCCATAGTTGATTTTAGGCCGCAAAAAAAAAAATGGCGGTCAGCCATCAGACGAATAGGGGGAATAACATGTACATAGCATACGAAAACATGCACGTGCCGTATAACTATTCGGGACTGGTGGAAGTGTGATCATAGCCTCTCCGCGGCGGCCGTTAGGAACAAGCCTTTTAAAAAGGTTTGGCTAATATGATCATGCTGGTTCCTCAGGTTGGCGAAAGGTTAATTCCCTGTCTCGTAAAACTAAAAGAATTACGAGACCAACAACAAGCCTCAGAAATGGACTGATCTCACGACGACAACCCACGCAACGAAACCGGAAAAACGGTTTCGCATACTGGAGCGATAGGAAGTGTACTTTAATGAATTGCTAAATGATCAGCTCACTGCAGAAGTGGAGGCTCCACTACTTCAAGAAGAATACCCTATGTTGTCGCCACCAAGCATTGAAGAGGTTGAGAAGGCTATAGGCCGGCTTAAGCAGAGGTATCACGTTGTTGAGTACCGCCTATAAGATACTCTCCTCTAACCTACAAGACCGGATAATTCCATACGCTAAAGCCATCATCGGACAATATCAGTGTGGTTTCATTCCAGGCAAATCAACAACTGATCAGTTCTTTACCCTTAGGCAGGCGATGGAAAAATTTCTAGAATTCAACATCCCAACAAACCATCTGTTTCTAGACTTTAAGGCCGCCTATGATAGCATAGCCAGGGTAGAACTTTACAAAGCCATGAGAGAATTCGGCATCCCAAATAAATTGACACGACTATGTAGGTTGACCATGACCAACGTAATAAGCCAAGTAAAAATAGCCGGATTGCTATCCAGACCAATCAACATCTTTAATGGACTCCGACAAGGGGACGGACGGTTTGTCCTGCTTCCTCTTCACACTGACGTTGGAGAAAGCAATCCGTGACTCGGGCACGGCAACAAGAGGGACCATCGTCAAAGGGTCCAGCCAGTTACTGGCTTACACAGACGACATCGACATCATAGGAAGAACCGAATAAGCTGTACACGATTCCTTCATCCAGATCGAGCAGGCGGCACAAAATCTGGGGCTGCACATTAGTGAAGGTAAAACAAAGTACATGGTGGCGTCGAATGCGAGAGGAACAGTTGCTGCTGTACAGGACCATGGTCCTGCCAATACTCACATATGGATCCGAGACTTGGGTGCTTAGCAAAAGGCACTCCGACCTCTTAGCTGCGTTCGAAAGAAAAGTCTTACGGAGATTTGTTGGCTCTATATGTAAGGAAGGACGATTTCGGAGACTGTACAATCATGAATTGTACGCAGAGTACCTTGAAGCAGATATCGTGACATAAATTAATTAATGCTTGCGCTGGAGAGATGGCGTAGACCAGGACGCCCGAAGCCTTGGGGTGCGTAAGTGGATGGCGTCGGCTCGAGACCGGGATAGGTGGAGAGACTTGTTGAAAGAGGCCAGGACCGGAACCCGGTTGATGATAGTTGAATCTAGTTAATGGTAGCAGTGAGATACAGATTTTTGAAAGCTTTTTCGATAGTTGATCGGAATAGCTTCAAGTAATTGAAGGAAAGTTTAGGAAGATTGATACAATCCATATCAATCCATTTATTTTTAGGTTAGAAAGAGATTTCGTAGTATTATATTGAGAAAAATTGCGTAAGATTGTAGGAAGCTTTGTAAATACAAATAAAACAAAACAATATAATTCTCCATCTACTTTGTTCCTTTTTTATAGCGTGTACTGTAGGTTTGGTTCTACTCAAGATAGTGTCAAGTAGAGATTCTAATTAGAGAGAAAATTTAATGAAATAACCACTGACGTCATCACCTGTATGTGTTAACTGCGAACTTAGCTATATAAAGCCTGGTTTAACCTGAGTGAAACTCGACAGTACTCTTCCTAATGCTAAATTCTTAAATGAGCTTAAATTTTTTTATCTCCCACTTATTCTCTCAAGAATTTTGAGAGTCAGAAGAATCAATCTCCAAAACCACACCACATCTTCACCCACACAATGACATTCTTTTTACTCAACTTCCATCATGGAGGACTTCCGCTGTTCCTGTTTCTTCCTGATTTTAAACTGGAAATCAAAATCTTTATTACATGTATTTCCAGAAAAATCCAAAATAATTTTAGAGACCGAAACTCTTAATTATAAGTTAAGATTCGGGGAGTTATAGGAAGCGACGGAAGGAGTAGGCAGCCATGATTGCTAAGAGGGAGGAGTACAAGTGTGGTGGGTTTAGGGAGAAGCTTCCGGGGGGAATCGAATTGAGTTTTGGCGTGGTTTTGGTTCGAGGCGGACGAGTAAAATAAATCATTCCGAAAAACTTTGATATTTTTACAAAACCTAATTGTGTAGTAAAAACTTTAGAAATATCAATAATTGGGGAAAAATAACCTGTAAAGTGAAGGACATTATACATACATTACCCAAAAATAAAACGCCGAAAATAAAAATAAAAAGAAACCTATTGCAATTAAGTAAACGGTCTTGTGATATCTTCGTGGCTATTAAGAACCTTTTGTTCTGCCTTGATCATTCCCTCAGTGTACCCAAGTGCTCCTCACGAATTTATCTGAACAAAGAAAGAAAATTGAAAAAAACCCGTGGACAAAAAAATTATGAGAAGGTCACACATCCCTTGGGTTTTTTTTTATTACTTATACGAGTACATCAATGACAATGTTCTAAAGTATGATCTACACAAATAAAATACCGCCTCCCTCCCCCTCGCTCCAGTAACAAAATCCGTATCGTATGATCTTATTGACGTCACATTCGGGTCATGTGATCAGGAGAAAATAATGCCGTTGGATGAATTCCCTTTTTTTTTGGATTGCCGTATTGCCGTATTGCCATATACTTTACGATTTCAAGTAGCTGTTCTATCTTATGTGTTTTTGGTCGCATAGAAGATTAAATAATTTTAAGATATTTATTATTGGATACAAGAAAAATTAACTAAATATATGAATACAAATAATATTTTTGAAATGAAAAGAGAGATAAATTCCAAGAAGTATTACATACAAAAATAATAGTTAAATTATTGTTGTTTATTTAAATCAAGTTCTTAGAGGAAAAAAAAAAAAACCACTAGTAGGAAAAAAAAAGTGGATTATAAATTTTGGTTAAAAGATAAAAAGTTCAAAAATACAAATTAATTTACGGTTAAGAAATATTTTATAAATGAAAAAAAAATAATAATAATACAGAAGAAAAATAAATAAATAATTTGTGTACGTGGTAAAAGTGGTATAAAAAAAAAGCTCCCATGGTTATATATTGTTTTTTTTTTCTCGCGAGATCTATTTTTTTTTCAGGCTTTTACGAAAACAACGCCTGAGAACCCATATGCTGTGCACAACATTTGGTGGACTAAGTTCTTTGTTATCGGTAAGTGTGTTGTGAATCATTGAAACGATTATATAACCATTTCATGCCAAATTTTATCAGTTTTTCCACACAAAGATATATACAGAAAGAAAAAATTTTTAATTTTCTGAATTAAATATAATTTGTAAAAAAAAAAAAAAAACAGAACAAAACAAAAAAAAAAAAAAAACCATATCGTTCTATAGATTGAAGTTTTTTTTATCAATATAGTTATTAATATTAAAGTTTAAATTACCTATGGATAAATTTGATTTAATATTTACTTAAATTTACCTAAACCTATCCATACATTTTAACATCTGTAGTTAATTTTAATTGATGATTTTGTCATTATACTTATTTCAAAATACATAATTTATTCTGATTATTGAAAAAAAAAACCTTTTATTGGTTGATCATATTCAACTATGGTTGTCATCTTTATTCTCATCCTACTTTGATAAATATCCTGGGAAGAATGATCTATAATTTTGTTTACATGGTTAAGGTCATTCTTAAGATGATCTCTGTGTAAGACGTTTCCAGAGGAGGAGTTGACCAGACCAGGTCCTATATTTTAGGGTAAGTTACCAAATTCGGGGTTTCTATCAATGCGAGGACATAGAGGCCAAGGTGTATCCGTAGTATCCTGTAGGGTAGTATATGATACTTGGGGTGGGCAAACCTCATTGGAGATTAACTTACATCTACATGTTCTCCACCATTAGCGCAAAGTACATCAGGAGAAACTCAACTAATTTCTTTTAGGCCCTAACTTCAATTTTTCAGACAACTCCATCTAGTCTTAGGCATGAAATAATACGTAACTTTATCTGGTGTGGATGTAGCAAGAACCCCCCCTAACCCGACGAGCTACGGCCAGGTGAAAGCATGCATGTCTTCAGCTGCAGATACCCAGATACTCACATTTCTGCTGCCCGGACTGACTCGAGGAGTCCTGTGGCCTTGAGCCATAAGGGTGGTATAGGAGTGTGAGGGCTAGTGATGATATCCATCTTGCATTTTTCGGGAATCCTGCTTTTTAGAATCTTTTTGTCCCAGTCATCACTAAACGTAGCCGTTACAAGATTTTGTAAAATTTCACTGGTCTTAAAAACAGCACAAATAAATACAAAATTAAATTTTGTTCTCTGACTTTTAAATTGTCAATAATCAATTTATAAAAATTGCAATAAATTCAAATTTCATATTAAAGTTTTTCTCATTGAGAACGATGCGAAAGGTTGTGAAAAAATGACAAAACAAATAGTTGGTCTGGTTTCTTAATAAATGGAAATCAAACGAATTTAAATTTATCAATTGGTAATTGACACTAGAAAATTGAACATTTAAACAACTTTATCCAGCACATTCTGTGCAACTATGTACGACCTGATTCCATCCTTCTTACCTTCTAAGCTTTCGCAGATACCTAGATAATGTAATGAACATGCGATGTATCTATAGCTAGAAGAAAAAAAACCCAAACGAATGTTTCAGAAGAGTGCTCAAAGGGTTAACCGAAAGGATAATAACTTCTTTTTTTCTTCTGGTTTTCTTTTCCTGGTGCTGAATTAGAAAAGTCTGTCTTCGCTGAGTCGACTCAAGTGATGGTAATCTGTCGTCACAGATCTTCTTAGTACGCCATGACTTTTTGTATTAACAATTCAAAGTGTCAGAAGTTTCATTTGGTGTTGGAGTAGGGGTGCATAGCATAGCGTACCTTCTTTTCATATAAAACACAATGTACGTTCTGCCCTTGTACTGTGTTGGGTTCGCTTCGTTCCTACAACTTGTTGACATGATGAAGTGAACTTTCTTAACATTTTTTTTTTCTTGTTCGTTCTCATCTTCCTTGACTGCCTGTGCGAGAGTGTGGGCTTCTGCTATAATTTCAAAACTATGATGAGGTACTGCAAGTGGAAAACTAGATAGGTACCTAACTACGTACCTAAGGAAAAGTTTAAATTAATGCCCCACGCCACAGGGAATGGGATTGGGGATTTGTAGATACCGTAATAATTCTTCTCTGCCTCAAAAGATTTCCTTAGTTGCTGCGTGATGTTGTTCTTGTCATGTCCACTGGCAACTCAGCATTACGATCCAAAGTGCCTTATTCATGAAGTGAGCAATATTTTATTTTCCAACATCAACAAAAACACGAATACTTTACATCTTCAAGGACGTACCAACCATGATGACGTTGGACCAGGTCGAGCTGGCTTCATGGGTGGGTGATGTTTTGACTTTTTAGCTAAAACAAGAACATAATCATTCAAAATTTTGCGATTCATAACCGGAGGAGGATGTAGACCCAGAAAGTTATGCATCAGATTTAGGATACGCCATCAGTCGAACTTACTAATGCCATACGAAACGCTAAAAGGATGCCTGACTGTTAATCAAGCAGTCTTGAGGGGATTATTCATAAACATTTTAGTCCTCCTAACACAACCACACACACACACACGTATGCTGATCCAAGAGGACATGTGGATAATCATCTCATTTTCTGTTTATCCTTTCTGGCCGGACATTGTATTAAATTCATGGCATGGAGAGCTTAGGTACATGAGCTAGGTCTAGGTACATGTTGCTGTGTAAGCTTCCAGGAGTCGAGGCGAGAATCCAGGATGTCGAGAATGGCCGAATTATAGTCATGGGAATAGTAATGTGATGAGCTCTGGGGGCGAGAGTGCAAAACACGTTATTGATTTGTATTAGATGCTTTTTATAACATTTTCCTTGGCGCTTTATCTTTATATACGTCACGTAAAATCCTCCATGGGGTTATGATGATGATGATGATGATGATTCTTCGTTGTTTTTTATGATAGAAGAGATCATACAGGAGACATGTTAAACTCTCGGTACATCCGAGTTATGAGAGATGATTTGTATTTCACTAAGTGAACTCGAAATGTTCGACTTTACTTAAAAAAAGAAAAGGCTCGCACATAAAGGTTAAGGTTAAGGTTTTGATTTTTATTTTCATATTTTTTTATGGGTATGAGGGCACGATCTTTGGATATGGAAGAAAAACTCTACTCTATTTTGTAGGATTGAGATTGATGCTTTGCAATAACTCATTGGGAAATGAAAGTGAATGTCAAGACTATTTGCGAAAAAAAAATACTCTCGTTTAATATTCACGCTTGGATGAGAAGGGAAAATGATTTTTAGAGAATATAAATGCCAAGGCACTCAAGGTATAAGTTAAGGTATGTAGCATGTACATTATATTTTGTGTTTTTTTTTTGTGTGTGTTAGTTGGATTTTGGAAAGAATTGGATCAAAGAGTAAATGACTTAAAGTATGACTCTCAAAAAGTTTTGCTTTTTTTGAATAATTTTATACAATTTGTGATATATTTTTTATTATAAAGATAAGTTTAAAAAATATAACATATTAAAAAAGTTGTTAATTGTAAAGTTTTGCGTCAACGAGTTCTAGGCACTTAAGCACACATTAAATTCGGTTTCGCTTTAGCTTAATAATACCTAATGGTGTTTTCATAATTCAAACTCAATCTTAATTTTGTAAAAGTTCCAAAACTTCAATCAAAGCTTACCCTTTTATCATTGCGAAATTCACAAACGAAGATAGTTTAAAAATTATTAAAAATGTCAACGAAAATTCGGAAAGGGTTGTCGCGATTATACGACCGCTTACTTCAATGCTCACATTCACATGGATACATTCTCATTCAAGTATTCACTTTGCCGGTGAGACAATGCTCCGGTCGAAGAACTGAAAATTTTGAAAGAAGAGCCAAATAGTCGCGATTCAGTATGCCTTGTCCACCACAGGAATTTGAATCACCATACCAAATTTTGGAGACTTTTTCATACAAATCTTGGCCTTCAACCCTTGCCAGATCAAACTGAAGTACATAATGTTGATTATTTGCAGAACCAGAACTTCTCTGATTGGACTCTCCGAAATTTTTTTAAAAAAATCCTGAGTTTTATCAAAAAAACACCTTCAACGATGAAACTCATTTTAGACTCAATGAACGAACCAGAATCCAAATGAGGTTCACGAAAAGCCATGACATAAACAAAAAGTGGCCATGAAATCCAACCTTTTTACTTGCGACTTACAGGTATTATAAGGCAATTTATGCATTCTTAAGGAAAATCGAACTTGAGATTTTGATCAAAGTTGACATTACGATGATAGCGAAGACCAAAAAAGTGGGTCTCGCAATTCTGTCTGTCTGTCTGTCTGTCCGTTCGATTGCAGCTAAACGGCTCGTCCGATTTTCTTATAACTTGGTAGATATGGGTTTTAATTCCCCCCCCCCCCCGGATATTTTTTGATTTGATTTTTTAAGACCAAAAATAACGGTACCTGCCATACGACGTTTTTTCGAAATTTTATAAATATTTTTTTTTTCTCAAAAACTGTCTCACAGATTTTTCTTAACAAAATTCATAAGATTTCTTTCAGTTAAACCTAGGTAATGGTTGAAAAATTTTTTCCAAAAAATGGTTATTTTTGGTACCCCCCTTGGAACCATTTTTTTTGTTTTTGATTTTCTCTAAAACGGTACCACCGATTTTGATAATTTTTTTTATGTTAAGGCTTCCCAGCAGATTCAATATTATTGTGTATTCAATTTTTCAAAAAATTTTTTTTTGGATTTTTAAAAAAAATTTCAAATTTTTTTTTTTGAAAAGTCAATATTTCGAAAACCTTATGCTCGATTTTTTTCAAAACTTGATAAATAAAAGATTTTTAAAATAAATTATAAGATTTAAGAAAAAAAAAATATTTTACCTAGAAATAACGGTACCCTCCATACAAATGTTAAAAAATGGTTTTCGAAAATCGTATTTTTCTCGAAAACAGTTCCGAGAATTTAATTTAAATTTTTTCTTTCAATTAATTTTTAAGATCTATAATTGAATAAAAAAAATTTTGAAAACAAGATATGTATTACTGACCGCACCTACCATAGAGCGATTTTTTAAAATTTTGAATTTCTCATTATCGGCATAACGTATTTTAATGAAAGTTTTTAAAGAGAAGCTTCTAAAAAGTTTAAAAAACATCACATTTCAGAACTTTAAGAAAAATATTTTTTTGAATTTTGAAACAAAAAAAGTTTTTTTTTTTTGTTGAAAATTCAATATCTTGAAAACGGTTCAATATTTTTTTTTTGTAAATTTAATTTTTATTCGAACCATAATAAAAACTTTAAATTGGCGTACCAAAATTTTTTCTTAAAAATGTTTTAAAAATTTTGTATATAAAAGCTTATTTTTTAAGAAACCACTATAAAGACATAATTTTTGTTCTTGCATGAACCTATATTTGCTTGAATCACATGGCATTCTATTTTTACCTCCAAGTACTAAAGAAGTTGTTTTAGTCGTTTAAAAAGTTAATTTTTATGCTTATGAACAATTTTTCTCTAATAACACTCATTTTTGAAATTCTTAGTCTATTACATAGGATTTTTCAAGCCAATATTAGTTTATGAGAGAATAAAAATTATAAATCATTGTAGCGGTTTTTTTTTTTTAATAAGATCTTATATTAAGAAAAATATAAAAATATATTTTGAGATACCGAATTTCCGAAAAAAAAATAGATTTTTTTTTAAGTTTTGATATGCAATATTTTTTTACCTTTGACTTGACACAAGATTTAATCGAAATCGAAAACCAAAAATCAATATAATTGAAATTTTTCTAAAAATCCAAAAAAAAAAAAAATGTTTTCATAATTTGAATACACAATACTGTCCAAATTTTTGGGGAGCTGTAGCTTACAATTATTATCAAAATCAATCGTACCGTTTTTGAGAAAATCGAAAGAAAAAACGAAAATTTGTGTTTCCATTTTTCTGAAACTTTTTATCAACTACAAAAATGTTTGTGATTTTTTTTAAATATTTGTGAACAGTTTTTGAGAAAAAATATATTTTATAAAATTACAAAAAAAATCATATGACAGGAACAGTTGTTTTTGGTTTTAAGAAATAAAAGAAAAAATGTGAAGAGGGAAAAATTTTAAAAAAATGTTTTCTAGCTGTTGAAAATAAAAGAAAAACATATCCAACGTGAGTCTACTTATATACATCCCTGTATCACTACTACTTTCTTTTACTTTTTGTACAAATGTCAAATGGTCAGTCGTCTTTAACTACTCAAACAGAACACACTTTAAATAAAGAACCGAAATTATTTCATACATAAATGTAACAGAACTGTTTTTTTTTTTTTTCATCATTATCAAGTTGTAATCGAACAGTAAGAAATGAAATCAATTTAATTAGAAAATTCAAAAAAAAAAAAACATTAATGTTCCTAATAATTTATTCAGCCACTGTAATTTATAATTATTATGCTTGTATGTTTACTAGTAGCCCGGTCAAATTAGCTTCAAAAATAAGGGTAAGGTTACATTAATTCGCACAAAGCTGAAAATTGGCATGAATGTTGAGAACACTATTACAAACAATTTGTCAAAAGTCCCCATCGATCCGACGTGTGC